>JAUESI010000028.1:517258-584479 GCA_032275145.1 Synergus laeviventris | reverse complement strand
GACTTTTGTGAAAGAAAACAGGAAAGCTGTAACACAAAAAAACTTAGGAAAGTGAAGAATATACAGAGAGAAATTTAATAGACTTAAGGCCTAAATTTATTGAAATGGGTAGGGGAAATATGAGATGGGGAAAGAGGAAGAGTAGAGAAATAGGAGGAGGAGGAAGATATATAGCGATAACGAGTAGGCGGATACAGAGGAGAAATAAGATAAGGATAATGGTAATAGAAGGAGAAGGAGGAGGAGGAGGAAAAATATAGTAATAAAAACCCCATACCTCATTCACACCGCGTACAATAGCTCTCATCGTAGCGTTTCTAGGCCCATCGACAGTTTTTCCATCATCAGTTGGGCCCCATGAGGCGCTGTATATGTCGATCAAATTCGGTTCATGTCCCATACTGTTCGCCTCGATCAAGTCCGTCATGTATGGCTGATCCAGCATTCTGATTCCAGCAATTTTCGAATCATAAGCTACACCAACGCCACAAACGTCATTGTCTCTTGCAGCTGCCACTTCACCAGCACATCTAGTTCCATGACTATACATTTTTTAAATTATTATTATTATTATTATTATTATTATTATGCGACTAACAAAAAATACCGAAAAAAATACATATAATACCTAAATTGACGAAAAATATTAAAACGAAGTACTTAATTATTGAAACTAAAAGATTCGGCAATTTAATAATTTTGGGGAATTTAATCATTCGGAAATTTTATAATGCGGTAAGTAAATTTTGTTTAAATTCTTTTTTCGTCAATTTGTGTGTTTGGTATTTTCGAAAGATTATCTTATAAACCTCCATCTAATGGTGCAGATTTTCCCCTTTCATGAAATATTATTTTATGAATAACTTTGCTCGTCCTCGACTCAATTGGTGCGAAGCAAGCTTTGGCTTTTGGAATGATTTTAACTCACCAGGGGCGAGCAAATTTCCCTTGGGGAACATTGCAAACATCACGTTCAAATACATAGTTAAGTGCGCAAAAAGAATGAAATAAAGTTCATATACTTATTTAATAAATCAGGAGATGGAAATACTTTTATCCACTTGAGCGTCAATTTAATAAAAAAAAAGACTCTCTAGTGTTGAATTCGTACTTAGAATTTAGAGAAGAAAAATAGTTAGAGAAAAAAAGTACGTTCATCAGGAGATAAGAATGAAATATTACGCGAATTAGCAAAGCAACAATAATACAAATCATTGTATTTTGAAATAATATTATTCTGCATCGGGTAATCGAATAATGCAATTTCTGCTGCTATTCTTTGCAGACTCAATTCATTTTCCATCTTTGTTTTGTACCCTGATAAATCAATCGCATGCAAGCTTAATCAGTCTAAAAAGTGTAATTTCTCAAAAAAGTACATTTTCAATCAAATTGGCAGAAAAATAAAGATGACGTTTTTGAGAAACCTTTTACATTTTCACGTAAATAGCCGTCATTTTTAAAATGTTCAACTTTTTTAAATTTTACTTTGGATGGCAAAATAGCACAATAAACCTCATCAGAATAAGGAAAAAAATGTAAATACCTCAGTTACATTAAAATTTATAGAGGGTAAAAAAAATGTGTACTTTTTCAAAAACTTTCTTCAAAAATCAAATACTCATAACTTCCTATCAAACTTTTTTTTTCAAAAATCCGAAAAATACGTGTCACTTTATTTCCTCTAAAAAAGAATGTGTATTTTATTTGCTTAAAAATTTATAAAACGCCTTCTTTTAATCTCCTCTTTTCTTTCACGCAATCCAAGCTTTTATACTTATTTTCGAAGGAGCAATATCTGCAGTAATAGGTTGGGAAATGAGATTCTTCACAGAGCAATTTCCCCACGGTAATGAATGTTAAATAACTTTGATAATAATTGCAAGTTTGACGACTTCCAATAAAGCACACTTGAATTTACCATACATATAACGCTTTTCCAATAAAAACGTAAATAATTATTAAATTGTAGCATAAAATACAGATTTAAAATTAAAAATACCTGAGGTCCAATTTTTTTATGTTTTGCTTAAAAAAGAAAAGTGAAAGGTTTGTATTCGATCAGAAAATGTTTTGGTGCTCGAAAACCAAATTATGTAAAAAAAATTTCCCAAGAAGACGTTTTTCTCCATTTACTTCAATATAATATCTATTGTATAGGAAAAATATTGAGAACAAAAATGATCCGGATCATCAAAACGTTTTCTGATGATGATAATAGAACTTTACACTTTTCTTTTTTAGATACAAGGAAAAAAAATAAGACCCCAAGCATTTCCCACTCAATTTTTTACGCAATTTTTTTCCAAACTCGAAAGAGCTCATCCGTATTTTCGAAGTTCATGAATTTTTTTTTCTTGGAAACGGTTGGTTAAACCAAAAAACTCCTTGTGCATAAAATATTTAGTTCTTCATACCCGATAATTTTTGTTGTTAATACTTTTTTTATACAGCCGATATTTGTGAAGTAAATCAAGAAAACCGTCTTTTTAGGCATTTTTTTTTACATATTTTGGGTTTGCGAAACATCCAAATATATTTTGATCGAAATGAAACTTTACACTTTTATTTAAGCTAGGCAAAAAAAAAGAAATAGCACCTCAGGTATTTTGAATTTGAACAATTTGTATTTTACACACTACGTCCTAATAATTATAGTAAATACTTATATAATTGAAAGAAAAATAATCTTACCTATTAAACCAATCATCTGTGTACCGTGGATATGGATAAGGGTCGTTACTACTGAAATCGTAGGAGGCTGCAGCATTCTGAAAATAAAAAAAAATACATAACTTTATAATTCTTTAATTAAAATGAAATTTATAAGTAAGAATTTAAGATCTACTTACGTAATTAAACTTCAAATCCGGATGCATGTAATCCACACCTATAAAAAAAAGATAAATTATTATTATGGTTGTTGCTGCATGAATTAAATTTTTAAAAAAATATATATATTATTTAAAACCAAAAAACTGTGTCAATGTGTGTGTGTTCCGAATAGACGTTTAAACCCTTGAACCTATCGAAACAAAATTTTTCAGAGCAGGGAAACTGTTTTCGAACTTCTTCAAATTTGTTCACCTTTTTAAAATAATTGTTTTTAATAACATTTTTGTAATCCTTTTAAAAACCCTTTGAAATCTCTTAAAATCCCTTGGAATTATTTTAAAGTTCGATTTAATAATCGCCTAAAATTCATTAAAATATAACTTCACATCTCTTGAAATACTATAAATCTCTTGAGCTCCTTTAATTATTCGTCGAATATTGTGAAATCTCTTAAAAATCCGAAAACTCTTTTCAACATTTTTAAAAATCTTGAAATTCTATAAAGCCTTTAAATCTTCTGTAAATCTCTTAAAAATCTTTAAATTCTTTTGAAATCCCTTGAAATTTCTTAAAATGAAATAAAATCCCTTAATATCCCTCGATATTAAATGTCTCTTCGAAATTCTTTAAATTAATTTCAAATCGCTTAAAATCCCGGGCAAAGCCGGGTAAATTTCTACCTTTTATACCTTTTATAATACCTTCTATAAGAATAGATTGAAAAGTAAATTCAATAAGTGCCATTTTTATAAAGAAAAACGATAAAGTTATAGACCAGTTCTTATGGTTTTTATTTTCCAATAAAAAGTTTATTAGGGCTAATAAAATCTGGATTGTCCAATAAAAATTTAGTTTAAAAAGCTTGGCAATTCCTATATTTATTTCTTTTTGAAATGATACCATGAGTTAAAGCTGTATATGTTTTTATATTACGTCATATATATATATATATGGTATATATATGCATATATAGAATTCGTATTGATTTTTATATATTATACGTATCTCTCATAACGAGAAACAATCACGTTAAATGTAATCCTTGGAAATCTTCGATAAGGAAGCAGGAAAATTAATTAACTCTGTTCGCAGATGAATGTATAGAGGAAAAACAGTTTGAAACAATTTTCCAAAGTCGAGTTTTACATCAGATTTGAACCACGATTTTCCGAATATTTAGAGGTTATAATCTTTCCTTTCGAGGGATTGTTATTTTCTATTATTAGGAGTTGTTATTTTATATATTTTTCAGCGTTATAATTCTTCACAGTGATGGTAATTTATTCCAGTTTTTAGGAGTTGTTATCTTCTGTTTTCACGGGTTATAATTTCTATAATTTCTAGTAGTTGTAATTACCCGTTTCTACTGGTTGCAATTTTCAGTTTCTATAAGTGACTGTTTTGTTAGCGATAGTTTTGTTAGGGATTTTTATATATTGACGGTTCTATTCGTTAGATGTTTAAATTTAATATTCTCTTAATTCATTTTAGAAATGATCAATTATTCTTACCATCGTCCATGATAGCTGTCGTTACATTTTTTCCAGTAACTCCCTGGGCCCAAGCAGCTTCGACATTTAAATCCAATTTCGGTTTGCCACCATTTTGTCCAGTATTTTTCAAGTACCATTGATACTGAAAATACGGATCTGTTGGATCTCGACTAGCGGGATTTGAAGGATCCTTAATTTGATACAACGGCACTAACTTTTCAACACTCAGTGGTTTGTAGCCCCTTTTTACTCGTTTGAATCCGGGCTGTTGTACAGCTGTATGAATCTGCAACCAATTTATTTATAAACTTTTATAGCTACAATCTTTAGAATAGTTTTTTAAGAGTAAGTTTCTCACCAGAGGATCGACTTTCAACTTTCTCGTGTGCGGCACAGACCTTTTGCTCCTTGCATGAGGAAGAGCCCTATGTACGAAATGATATTCGGTTTCACTACCCAAAACCTGCAACAGATAAAAAGCAGATTTCCATTTCTTATGAAATTATAGAAAATAGGTAAATATTTCTTTTTTTAATCTGCCCGAAAAGAGAATTATCTAAATTTATTGAGGTATCAAATTGAAAATTTCTAAAATTAAAGTTAAATAAGTATTAAGGTACGTTTATCTGGTAATAAATACTGACAATTATAAAAAAGAATGTTATTTTGAATTTTTGTTCTATTTTAATAAAAATTTAGGACCAGATAAACATACTTTGATACTTTAACGTTAATTTTAGACATTTTCAATTTGATACCTCAATAAATTTAGAAGTAACGCCTATATTTAATTTTTTATGTTTTAACAAAATTTTTCACGTTTAAATCTTTTTAGGACCAATTATTATGTTTCTTATCATTTTTTCTTTATCGATTTAAAAAAAATTCAAAAATTTCTTGTGCTAATCTTCTAGTCCTAATGAATTCAAAAATCAACATTTTTCATGTCGTGTGTTGCTTAGCTTTAAATTTTAATATTCGTTCATTTTTTTGAATTTTCCAAATTTTCTAAGTTTGACAATTTTTTTTTATCGAAAAAATTCATTCGGATAAATTGTTAAAATTTCTGAGTAGGTACTAAAGAGCTTGACGCACTAAAAGAGTAATATGTCAAAAATCAATCCAATCGGTCAATTTTTTTCCACAGTTATATCGTACTCACAAACTAAAAATCTACAGATACAGACAGACATACAGACACATTCGTAAAAGCATGTTTTTTGGGTTCAGGGGGACAAATTTTACACAAATCCATAATACATTTTCTGATGAGAGAATGTAAAAATTACATGTAATTAGAGTATAAAAATTACCTACTTCTTTCGAATAACGCAGGCTAAAGAATAAATTTCTATGGCATATAAATGAGACATTTCAGTTACTCCTCTTTAAACTTGATATACTCGAGTAAAGTTCCTGCAGCATATTTCTCATACGAAACACGTAGTTCGAGGAAAAAGACATGGTTACGTAAGATCATATTGAACGTTTTCTGCACCCACGTTTGGAATTTTGAAAAGACGAGAACAAGGAGCTACAAAAAACAATATAATAAAGGAAAATTTATCGGAAAAAAATCCTTTACTTCAATCCTCTTACATTTTCCTCTAAGAATGAGAATATTCCTGTCTGAATTATATTATTTTCTGCTATTTTTAAAAGTAGAGATGACCAAAGTACTACTTTTGCAATTTATTCTTAGATTGAGAATAATACTTTAATAAGGAGAGAACTTGCACATGCGCAGTCCTGTATGGCGACGCATTGCCTAAAAAGTGTCAGGAAAAATTGCACCAGAATAAGAAGAATCATTTTTCTCAGGTCGTTACCAGACATAAGGCAGAATTAGGAGCTTAATTATTCGATTGCATGATTTATAAAAAAATATACCTAATGAAGATACCTTTACATATAAATATATGGTATTTCTATTTATATATGCGTATACCTTTATTTTACATATAAATAAAGGTACCTTCTGAGATATGATTAAATTTTTTGAGATAACTTAATATTAAATAAATAAATAATAATAATATTAGATAAATACTTTACGTAATTTAAAAAAAAGATGTTCGCCGAACAAAATGTTTATTTATTTTTATTTTTTTTATTAAAATAAATTAATATTTATTAAATTTAATTTTTAATGCATTTATTCATAATCTTACAGTTTCAATATTTTATAATGATAGGATAGGACTTACATTTTTGCGACAATATATAATTCACACAATTCGCGCAATTTTCGAAAAAAAAACCATCACTTTTTTTAAATAGAGGATAAATGTAAAACCAAAAACTACAAAATTCGTCAGGTGTTAGACGTTTTAAACTTCAATTTATGACGCCAGCAGATAAAAATATAATTGTCGATTGGTTTGTATAGCTGCGTCAAACTTATCTGGCGGTTCATAAATTTCATTTTCCTAAAATAAAAACGCTGCAACATTTCTCTCCACATTCAGGATAGAAAATATCCCTGCTTATAGGATTTTCTGTGCGAATATAAGAGAATCTCACTTTAGTTTATCATTCCTCTTTATCGAAAATGTTTCCGTTTGAAAATCCATATGGTGTCTCATTTTGGTATCCATGTGATATTTATTTCCAAATAAGAGTCCATTAGGATTATCGTATAAAGCTCTAGCTCGACTGAGTGATCCTATATTTATGTGTAATTTTCTACGCGGGGGTCTACTAGATTTCTTATGAAGGAACTTATATGCGTGCTGCGAAAATTTATGTATCTATGTCTATATATCTATATATGCCTGTATCTAAAGGATTTTACAACGTTTATTGATATCATCGCCTTAAATTTCTTAAAAATCATCTAAAATCTTTTTTAAGAATCATGAAAATTGACATATCATTCTATTGTATAACGATACTTAAGTGAGAAAAGAACTGCCAACTATGGAAAGTAAAAATAAAAAATAAGCAAGTTATGCCAGGCTGTAATAAGAAATATTTACTTTCTTCCTTAAAATGGATGTCAAGATAGATTGCGAAACAATTTTTCAAACCGTTTTATAGCTTTTAGTATATGTATGAACACATAACCAAATAGTCTATTCGCCATCAGAGCTATATCGGTGCTTAAATCTATTTAAAGAGCGATTTTTATGGCCTTACGTGCAAGGAAAAAGTAAATACGATTTCCGTTTAAAGCTCGGGAAACTACAAATTTGCTGCGAATTTTTCATCCCTTTGTTTTCACTTAGAAGGTTAAATAAACTGTATTTAAACGGTTTGGAATGAATGCTTGTTAACACAATCTTAATGCCTCTACAAAAGTCAATATCAAAAAATTAATTTTTACCAGAATACAATTTTTTTAAGTCTCCTAAGACTCTACGGAATCTTTTTAAAAACATAGAAACCTTTTAAAATTCCACAACAAACATCTTCAAATTATTTAGAATTCCAGGACAACCTCTAAAATCCCTTAAAATTTCATGAAACGCTTTAGAACTTATCTATGGTAGATTTCACGAAAAACTTTAAAATCTCTTAAAATACATCAAAATCTATAAACATTATAGGAAACTTATCGAAATCGTCTAAAAATTTGCAGAAATCTCTTGAAATTACTAGAAAAATTTTTAAATTCCTTAAAATTCTATAAATACAAATACCTTTAAATTTCATAAATTCTTTAAAATTCCACGAAATTGTTTAAATATCATAAATCAAAAGTCAATATCCAAAGATAAATATGTAACAGAGAGGCTAAATTTATTAAAATTAGTATATGTACTTGCAGACAGAAACACTCAAATGGAAACGCCCACTTTTATATGATTTTTCTCTAGAATATTTTTCAACGAACGAAATAAGAAATGCTTAAAAAATTATATGAAATAAGCATGTATTAATGCAGGTTTTTTTTTAAATGTCATGCATGACGTCATATTTTAGAAATGTGATCAGCTGTCTATATGATTTATTAATACTATATATAAATGAATGAAAATTCTTATCCTTTAATTAAGAGGTGAGATTAAAAAGTTTGAAAATGCTTGATATACTATTTCGTGGATGATTCCGTATGGTGCCACCCTCGTTTACTTTTTCTGTTGTGCGTCACAGATGGTGTGCTATCACAATACTTAAGTAAGTCTAAAAATACCCCAACTATATCCCTCCGTCTATAGAAAGTGCTTTCTTAGTATATATATATATATATATATATATATGTATATAAATAACAAAATACACGACATAGCAAGAATTTAATAAAAATACACTGATGTGAGTTAGATTTTTGTTTTGGAAAACAAAGCAGGAAAATTTCAAAATAGCAAGTGGTATTCTCGAATTCTTAATAAAACTTTTCCAATTTCGAATTATTCTTTCATGTAACGCTTCGCTTTCTGACACCCTCACTTTTTTTATAGTTTTCTAAACCATTGAAGTGATATAATTGCAATATTCTCCATTCTTTTCCTCTACATTATCAATGACACAGTATTAAATCACCACCACCAACAACGATCTGCAATCGATAAATGAAGAGTAAGAGAAAAACGATATACTTGGATTCAGTTGTCATGATTGTCAACTGTTTTTTCATCACTGATCTTTGTATAAGCGCATGTACCTTACAGCTAGTGCGGATGATTGCAATATGATTAAATGTAAAATAATAATATGTGCACCAAAAATAAAATATCCCTAAAAATCTCTCTGAAAAATATTCGGCACCCGCATGAAACGTCAGACTGTAATGAATTATAAAAAATACTATTCACTCAATTAATCCGAAAATCCAGAGATGTTAACCGACTGGCGATTGTCAACAGATCCGGAGTCATCGACCCAGAATCGACATCATCTAGACTGCCAATGAAAAAAATGCCAATAAAGTGAGACTCACCGGTCCCAGATTGACGAAACCGTTTCGAGCAGCTACTAAATCCGCTACATGTCGTTCGGCCGGTTCGCGCATCTTCACTAAAAAAGTGTTGGTGAAGACCTCGGCCTTGACTTGGTCACAAAAAGTCGCGAGGATGACCACACAAATAAGGCCGAGAAGACAAACGGGCCGCCGCCGCCGATGGGCCATCGTTATTGATGAAAATGTGTTGAAGCTGCTGTAATCGGCATTGATAGCGCGGCAAAAACTGCTGGTATGATCCTTTACTCTGCTGGATCTTCTGAGACAACCGGAGTTTTTGAGGGTGCAACTGCTGGTGTTGTTAGCTGCTGCAAAGGTGGTATTGATGTAAGCAATGGCACGATTGTTGGATGAGGCGCCGCGAATTCTGTATGGAGTTCGCGTGATCGCAGGAGGAACACGTGCTGTACTCATGCTCTTCCGAAAATCGACTGCGACGTCCGACCGCCACACTCAACTTCAATGCCTGCTGCAGTCTTACCCAACGTCAAGATCGAAGGCCTCCCCCGAGAAATAAGGGTTGTCTTTTTCGCTCACCCGCTCCAATGACGAGTCGAGTAGCCTCTCTTCGCGTTGCGCACCAAACGGTTAAAATACTCTCGCTGCATGTCGCATTTGTCTTTGCTGTTTTTGTTGATGCTGTTGATGATGCTGTTGTTGTTGTTGATGTTGCTGTTTCTGCTGATGAAGACAAGGTGGTGAAAACTGGAAGGTGAAACAAGTCTAGGGAGACGATGAACCTTAACTTTTCTTTCATTTTCATCCCTCTTGATTATACTTATCGCAAGAAGCTGGAGAACAGAGGGCTGAGTATTTTTCATGCATAAAGGTTTTTATTTGATGAAAGCGTCGTTTTTTTTGTTTTTTTTTTTGTTTTTTTTTTCTTAACTGTTTTGAGAGGAATAAGTGTAACGGTAAGTTTGTTCATACGGGCAGATAACTCATGTCATGGTAACGGCGTCGTTATCGTGCGTCGACGCGTGACGTCACGAGCCTTATTGATTCGGTTAAGGCATAAGCGTCTACGAATAATGTAATGGCTCATGCACGAAAATTGAGCAGATTGCATAACCTTTCAAACTATAGGTATTGTTGAATGATAAGGTTTTATGGTTTATTTTAGGTTCTTTGTTCTCCGTCTGTGGTTGTTGTTGTTTACTTGAGGTGATTGATCTAGGACGAGTCCATGGACTCTTCTGCAGACTGAAGCTCGAGCATTTGTGTTTTAAAGTACTTTTTAGGGGAACCTTTATGATGGTTTTTATATTTATGGGATAATTATTTATTTTCTTTGAGTTAAGAGCCCTATAGGGATTAATACACCGAGATATAGAAAATGCGCATAATTATGAAAAGTGAAGTTCCATTATACCATACATATACTTATATATAGGGTCGTCACATGATTCAATTTTTAAATTTCCATGACATTTCCCTGCGACTTTCAGGCCGATTTTACTTTAAAAAAATTATTAAAAATGGGAATGAATTTTCAATAATAGTGTTGAAATTTTTCAAAAATTTCGCATGAAATCACTTAAAATCTTTTTAAACTCCATCACATTTTTCGAAGTCTCCTAAGATTCTACGAAATCTTCTAAAAACATAGAAACCTTTTTTAAATCCCTTGAAATTCAACGACAAACTTCATAATCGTTTAAAATTCATTAAAAATCTCTCAAATTAATAGCAACCTCTTCTAATCCTGAAAATGTACACAAAAAACTTCCGAAAATCCTTAAAATCCTTTAAAATTCCACGACAAACATCTTAAAATTATTTAGAATTCCAGGAAAACCTCTAAAATTCCTTAAAATTTCATGAAACCCTTTAGAATTTATCTAGATTCCACGAAAAACTTTCAAATCTCTTAAAATTCCTCAAAATATTTTTAAGATCTTTTGAAATCTTTTACAATTCCATGGAAACTTCAAAATCTCTTAAAACACATCACAATCTATAAACATTATAGGAAACTTATTGAAATCGTCTATAAAAATTTGCAGAAATCTCTTGAAATTGCTACAAACATCTTTAAATTCCTTAAAATTCTATAAATACAGAATCCCTTTAAATTTATTAAATTCTTTAAAATTTCTTCAAAATAAAAATACCTTTTGAAATTTCTTACAATACCAGAAAGAATATTAAAATTTCTTAAAATACGTAATAATCTCTTTAAATTTTTCAAAACCTTTTGAAATTTTCCTTGAAATTCTACAAAATCTTTTTAAAATTATAAAAATCTGGTGAAATCCTTTAAAATTAGGAATTTTAAAATATTTCTTGAAGCACCTCTTGAAATTCTTCAAATTTTCTGAAATTTCTTAAAATTCCACAAGAATATTTTAAATACCTTAGAATCTCTTACAATTCCATAATGAAATCCTTGAGGAACTTTGAAATCTCTTAAAATCACTAAAAAAAAAGTCAAAATTTCTTAAAATCCTTTAAAATTCCACGAAAGTTTTTAAGTATCATAATAATATCTTCTAACCCCTTAAAATTTCTAGAAACCTCTTAAAATCCCTTAAAATGGTTTAAAATTTCTTGAAATCTTTAGAAACCTATAGAATCTCAAAGAATGACGGGAAATTCTTTTAAATCTTCTAAAATCCGTTAAATAAACTATAATTTATTATTTTTATTAATAAATATATTTCTATTTTTTCTAACAGCTACTCACTATTCCTGACATTTCCCTGATTTGCCTAACGAATTTTTCTCCCCTGACATATGGCTAACCTGTTCTAAGTAGTTAGGGTCAATGTTCTGTCAGGCATACTTAATTTTGATGTAATCTGTAATCAGTAGAATTTATATAATATTTTTATAGTGATGTATTGATGGAGAACGAGAAAACGGATCAATAAAAGTGAAGGTAGTCTATAGATGATTATTAGAGAAAAATATTGAGAATTCTTTTCATGAAATCGGATATCCTGCAAAAAATTCCTTGTTGCTCTGAACGATAGAAAATCTTTCCAATATTGCAAAATTTGATTGCATACGAATATACTTATTTATAGCATCTGAAGTAGTAGAAAAGAATAATAATGCTTCATAGCAACATTATTGAGATTTGAATCCAGAAAACTTCTTCTGAGATGAAATGTTTGAAAAAATGTTTAAATGCTATGAAACCCTCTAAAATTCAATACCAAACTTTAAAATCCCTAAAAATTTTTTAATATTCCTAAAAAATACCCCTTGAAATCCATAAGATGCTTACTTAATACTGGGACAACCCCTTACTAACATTTTTAACTTAAAATTTTAAATTTAATTTAATTTAAATTTAAATTAAAAATTTGTTTTTAAAAAATCTGCAATAGAAAATTAATGCATAATTATACTATTATAAATTTAGATTTTGCGGTTCTACTTTAATTATTGTATCTTTTTTTACTCCTGGCCTTGTTTCAAAATACTTCCGACATCATGGGTAGATTTCGTTACGTTGGCAGCGTAGACGTCACAAATGAAAAATGAGAATGCCTACTTGTGTTAACACAAGATTTCTAAGTTAGATTTTATTACAACCAGGCATTCCCAAGGGGAAAAATCCGCCTACAAACTTTTACGAAACTCAAGCCATCCCCTTTTTAAATATATAAGAAAATTAGCTGACGCGAATCTTTTTTCTTTTTATACTAAGTACACCTTAATATAAAATACTATCTTACATTTTTAAAAGACAAACATGAAATTACTATTGTAAAATTAATCAGAAGTGGCGATTAGAGGAAGTTCTTATATACATAAATCAGAAAAAAATCAATAAGCTTGAAGGACTTAAGCTTTCGCCTTTATTTATAAATACAAACTTTTGACGCTAGAAAATTATATAAAAAAAATTATAGAGACTTTTCAAATATTAGAAGTTAAGGCCATGTATTACTTATCCCACCGCTACTTTACCGACATTCTTGCTCTGCATCGTTACTTCTAAATGTATTGAGACGTGAAATTGAAAATTTCTAAAATTAAAGATAATATGCCAAGGTATATTTATCTGGTCCTAAATATTTATTAAATTAGAAAAAAGATTTTCAAAAGATTTTTAAAAATAAATTTTAATATTTAGGATCAGATAACCGTACCTTAAATCTTTAACTTTAATTTCAGAAATCTTAAATTTGATATCTCAATAAATTTAGAAGTAATGTTGCATAAAAACAAATACCGGTAAGGTAAGTATCGCATAAGTAACACATGGCCTTAAAATTAAATATTTTATAGCTCTGTAGATAAACTTCTATTTCAAACAAAAGTTGTGCTATACAGCGAAAAAATATCTAATTATAATATTTATCAAGTAAAATGAATAAATCAAATTGGGAAGATAAAATTTGAGCCAATACCCTTAATACTGTCAGATGAGATCTTGAATTTAAAATATTGTAACTAAACTTAAGCGTAAATATGCTTTGAAACAAAAATATATTGTTTGAAACCTTTGAAACTATTCGAGCTAACAGTGTTTGGCGCGAAAAATTGGAACTATACATTTTTGCTGTCACGTCATTTCCACAATTATTGAGATATTGGTTTAAAATTTTCTAAAATTGAAAGAAATATACTATTATAGGATTATTTGGCCCTAAATATTTAGTAAAATAAACAAAAAAATTAAGACCATTTATCAGTTATCCGATCCCTACTGTACCGACATTTTTTTTCTTTAAAATGCCACTTCTACATTTATTGATTTATTAGGACATCGATTAGCAAATTTCTAAACTTAAAGTAAAGGTACGTTTTACCTAAAAAAAAGTAACCAATCATTAATGAAATAACGGCACAGCCTTATTTATTATATTTTCTATATACATATTAAAATATCGTCCTTATATCGAGTCTTACTTATTCGCTGACTCAGTCCAATTTATCTATAACTGTCCACTTTTAATTACAAATTAAATTCTGAAAACTATTTTATACAGCCAAAACTGTACAATGATTATTACGAAATCTGCCATAAACATTTGATGTTTTGCTCTTTGATTTTTTGTGAATAATTCCAGAAAACTTAACTCCTATTTGCATAATTGATTACCTAAGATTTCTCTGTTCCACAGAATAATTCACTTTCCAAGTCTATGCCTTGAAAAAAAAATTTCAAAATAAAAATCCTTGTAATAATCCTAATGACACGTTAATCTCAATAGCTTTTACCATTTACAAAATGATTAGAGAATCCGAAAACTTGTATTTACATATCTATTGCTTAAAAACTAGATTCTTAATTAAGGCAATGTATCAGTTATCCGAGCTCTACTCTGCCGGAATTTTTCCCTCCACTGTCATTTGCAAATGACATTGGACATTGGACATTTTAGACGTTTGAAGATGTCTAAAATTGAAAAAAAACAGTCATGTATGTTTATCTGATTCTAAAATTGTTAACAAAACGAAACAAATTCAAAATAATTTTTTTTATCAATGTAAACATTAGGATCAGATAAACCTACCTTCATATCTCAGTAAATGTAGAAATGGCATTGCCGGGAAAAAATTTCGATAAGGTAGGAATCTGATAATTCATACAAGGCCTTAAGTGAAACTCAAGGATTGATATTCATCAATGAGAAAAGTCTCTAATTGTGATCACGATGAACGTGATGATGAAAAACGTATTCATTTACCGGCTCTGATTTAAATTCAAGCACTTTTTAAGCTGCATCATTCCCGTTTTCATCTCTTGACAGATTTCTGAGTTGAAAAAATACTAGTAGAATTCGTAGTCTTCGAAGACAAAAGCAACCTTCGTTTCGCTTCCAGCTTCATTTTCGCTTCAGCTCGCTTCCTCTCGATTTCTTGCGGGGTGCAAAGTATCTCTTCCGAGTCAGTTCTTCTTTGGCCTTGAAGTTTTTCCATGGATCTGTTAAGATTAGAGGTCTGTAGATTATCAAAATTATTCCCAATCATTACACTTTCTTGGGAAGATCCAAGGACCATGTTGCTCGAATTCCCTAAGCTTCTATTTAACGACGTATCGGAATATATCCTGCACTTGAAAGACTTACCAGTTAATTTTCTTATATTCTCTGTACTAGGTTTACTTTTAGTTTCTTGTATGTTCTTATTGGAAGCAATGGAGGTTATTGGATCATGGAAGGGTTCAGAGAGGCTTTTAGTCTTGAAAAATTTCCTAGGGGAGACGTGGGATTCAAGTTTCTTTTCATTTTTCTGTACAAAGTCATTTCCAAGATTTTTAGCCACGTTCTTGTGAGTCTCGTTATGAAATTCGAAGCTTTTAGTTTTTGTGAAATTGTAATTTTGATTCAGGGCTTTCTTTGAATCCAAAATATTAAAAGATCTCGCGGAACCAAGTTTGACTCCTGTTTTATTACCTGTATGAAAGAGAGACTTTTTTGATAAAGATTTTGGCATTTGCAAGCCTTTGGCTTTGTTTTGAGGGGTTTCGACGTTTTTCGATAGTGAATTCAAATCATCTTCCACGAACTGTGACAAACATTCGTCAAAAGAATCATCGGGAATCGTTATACATATTTCTTTTCGCACTGGTGACTTTAAGTCTTCTTTTGCTTTTTCAAGTGTAACATTTATCAAGTTTTGTATGCCTTCGATTTTATGGGCTCCCTGATTATTACTGACAGTTGACTTGTTCTCCTTGTCATGAAATGATTTCGAAGAAGTGGCCTCTAATTTTTCTTCCTTAACAGGACCCAAAAATTTCTCCTCAACTTGTTGACTAAATCGCAACATCGAATCGTCTATTTCGTCGTTAAAGAGATCGTTAAGATTTGTAACGTTTTGTTTCTCGGAAAATGTTTCCATTCGTGTTTCGTCGACGGGATAGACGAGTCTCATTTCCATTTCATCGGAAGTTTCTAGATTCTTTTCTGAATTCAAATGATTCTGAGATTCAAAGTGCCAGTTTTCACTAGTCGAAGGCTCGGACTCGTCTTCCGGCTTCAGAGCGGCGGAGGGATGACTAAATTGCTCAAAGTTCGCCATAAAAACATTTACATCGCTCTCTTCCTTTTTGAGCTTTACTTTCAAAGGAGCGTACATCAGAGGAGAATCTGAGATTCGTCGTTTTTGCAACTGCGCTGTTCGCTTTGGTGTCCTAATCACGTCCGTCATGTTACTCTCATCTGCGAACATTATTCAATCAGAAAGGCTATAATCAGGGATTCAAATGCTGACCTCAAAATTCAATTTCTTTCATTTTATTCAACAAATATTAGAATAAAGTATTTTTCCCCTCTTTAGTAGGACTCATTTTTCAAATGCAAGTATGCGTAAATACCGAAAAAATCTTTACATTTAATACTTTTTGCGTAAAACGAAGAATTCGAAATCCGACCTCAAAATTCAATAGTTGTTTCATTTTACATAAAAAATGTTAAAATTATACATTTTTTTGCTCTATGTGCATACTTTTGTATAAAAAATAAATGATACTACAGAGTGAAACAATATTTAGTTATTATATTTATTAAGTAAAATGAAGAGTTCGAATCTGAGTTCAAGACACAATTCTCATCAATGTTTTTCTTTTAAAAAATATTTTTTTTTTTATAACGATGATGATTTTACTACCTTTAGGACTATTCCAGTTCCAAATTACTTCATTTTGTTGAGTACAGGGCCCCATTATTGGACTGCAACGGTGATCTATTTCCGGAGAGTTTTCCACATTAGCAGAAACGCTTGCATTTCTAATCGGAGTGCTATGGCCACTCCGTTTATCAAACCGTCGAACTGGTGTTGTATTTCCATTGCTGCTTGCGCTTTCTTTAAATAAATAACAAAATTTAAAACGTATTTTGCAAATAAATTGATAGAAATATATTGATTTGCATTACAGGGTATAAATAAGAGATTTCAGTATTATTTATCAAATTTCACGATTTAGTTCTATTGTCTGTATATTATTTATTATATATTCTCTATATTCACTATATTGCTATATTTTCATTAAAATTAATTTAAAGTATTAAAATCATCTAAATGCCGAATAAATTTCAAGTGTTTGAATACAATATGTGGTTTTCCAGCGGATTTTAGACGAAAAATATTTCACCGACGAGATAGAAAAATTTTTTTTAACAAAGTTATGTTAATGTTAACATTGCTAAATCGATATAGATATGAATAAATTCGGCAATAACTGTAATTTATCATAAAAATAGAACTATCATAAATAAATAGGAAAGGTAAAATCAACAAGTTGAAAACCTTTTATATAAATTGAAAATACTCTCGGATAATCAAAAAGTAATCTTTTTCTATGTAATATTAAAAATATTACTATCGAAAAATAATTCCAAATTTATGGAAATTAAAGCTAATTTAAGGAAAATTCCATGAAACCTCTTAAAACTAATTTAAAAGTTTGTTAATATCTTCAAATACGAAATTCGTTACAGCTCATAAAAATCTATCCTTACAAAATTCTACGAAATTCTTTAAAGTTTCTTAAAGTCCTTTAAATTCTACAACAACCTTTAAAATCTCAAAAAGAACTTTTAAAATGTATTGAGAAATTCTATAATATCAATTAAAAAATAATTCTGAGCGAATTCTACATTTTTTTAAGGATTTTTAAAGGCTTGCCTAGTTTTGTAGCTTGTCTGAAAATTTTTTTATCAAAAAAATTCATGAGGATAAATTGTTTGAACTTCTGAGTACTGTGAATATCCATTCATAGAATTTGTAAATTAAAAAAAAAGTGTTCTCAAAAATTTTCAAAATGTTTTAAGATTTTTAGTTTCTATCCGAAATGGCTGACTAACGAACTTGACCTTTCTTTTAGGACACTAAAGGAGTGGTACCAAAGGGTAATCCAATCTGTCAATTTTTTCGAGAGTTATCGTGCTAACAAGAAAAATTCTACAGATATAGACACATTCGTCAAAATAAGGTTTTTGGGATCAGGGGGTCTCAAAACGTGTTCATTTGACAAAAACGATTGGGGAGGGGGGGGGAATATTATACAAATCTAATACAGTTTCTGATGAGAATGTAAAAAATTGTTTAATGTTCAAAAACTTAGAAATTTAGCAAAAAAAAAGAATTTCTATCAAATCGATGAAATACATATATGTCATCTAAAAACTTTTGATAATGGGATTTTCTAATAAATTAGAACATTAGCTAGAGCAAATTTATATATAACTTAGAGAAATCTCATTTAAGAATAAATCGATTAAATAAAAATAACGTATATACACAGGGAATCCTAACCCCAAATAATCGTTGACAAAACTTACCTTCTGATCTACTCGAATTTTGGAGTTTAAATCTAAATTTCGAAGAAGAGGGTCCTGGCTTATGTTTAATTTTTTTTTTCTCACTCATAATTAGGGAGGAATACCACTTTAGCGCACTCAAATTGGCAATTATGTATATTTATGTATCTTCATATTGGAGCAAGTCAATATTTACCATATTTACGATATTTACGCTACCACATTTACTAACTTCAGAGAGAAATTAAACCCGCCAAACGCAAAGTATAAATTAACTCATAATAATAGTAAAAATGAATTCAGACAAATATATTATACACAATTAAAATAATATTATTTCGTTTGACAGAATTTTAAATTTCAAGAAAATTCATCTAAACGTCTTTGGCGCTAAAACTTCCATTTTTAAAAAACTATAAAAAACAAAGAAAAATTTCTAGATGAAATGACATTTGCAAATTACCATAAATTACCTGTTGTTTATCATATTTTCCAGACATTTCTTGGTATTGTTACTAACCAATTAGAATGCTGATTAAAGGTAAATAGAATATTTCTTTTCAACATTGAATTTTTATTGGTTACGGAAATTTTTGATTCTAGAAGTCGCTAGTTGATTTGACCAATAAAATGCGCAAATCAAATCAACATTCAATCAACACTTACATTTTTTTTAAACTTGAAAATTTATCGTAAAATATGTGTCATATGATCTGTTTATACTTGTTTTCATTAGATACAATGTCCTTCTAACAGTTTTCAACAATGAGCCTCATTAAATACGATTTTTCACCACCTAATCTTCCTTTCAGTTTTTAAATCCAAACCACGTGTCCTTTCTTCTTTTTGTTCGTCGGCCATTGTTGTCAGCCATTTTTGACCATTGTCGAATTTACGTTTGAATATCACTGTGCCGTCTAATCGTTGATTTTTAATTATTCAACATATATTTTATTAATGAATAGTTTTTATGACACTTGAACGATTCAAGTAAATGGAAATGATTAAAGTTTGTGCACAAGTGTTTAGAAATTGAGTCAATTTCACTCGTAAAAAACAAAGGTTGGATATTCATCATTGTCACAATTGTCACTTTATTCCTTATTTTGTTAGTTTATGTTCATACACATATCATAACCTCAACACCCAATAATATATATTTACAACAGTTTCTTTTAATTAACCGAAAATTGGTTCAATTTCTGGTTCAAATAAGCCATAGAAATTTGAGGTTAGGCTACATCAATATTCTGTGAATATTTTGAGAATATTACACCTTTTTATTACATTTCTCTGTAAAAGAAAATGCTTTTCAACACTGCAAAAGAGAAAAATATCTTTTTCTGGAAAAGGATATACAGAATGAACAATTTTTTCATTTTTTAAAGTGCATCTTCCATTTTGAGGGGGAAAACAAATTAAAACGCAAGTTTCTACTGAATAAAATATATAGTCCCTTGTATTTAATGTTTTCTACTTTTATTGCATTTTAATTTCTTCTATAATCTTTCTAATCTTTTTAAAGAATTTTAATGGGTTTGGAAAGATATCAAGAGATTATATTATATTTCATTATCGTATTTTTAAGAATTTCAAAGTATTCCGTACGATTGGCAGGAATTTTTAAGCGCTTTCATGAAATCTCTAATAATTTTAAGGAATTTTAATGGGCTTTTAAGATTCTAGAGATTTAACATATTTAAAGAAAATTTGTAAAATTTCTAGGAACTTGAAGGAATTTGTAACGAATTCCAACAGATAACGGGTTTTTAGGAATTTTATAAGGTTTTTTAGAGTTTTAAGAAATTTTAAAAGATTTCTGGAAATTTGCACGGATTTCGAGAAATAAAATTTTAGGGAATTTCTAAGGATGCAAAGGAGTTTTTGAAAGTTTCAAAAGATTACAAGTAATTTTTAGTTTTATGAAATTTCATGGGATTTTAAGAAATTTGTTGAGTGTTTTAAGGAATTTTATAGAATTTTTAAGAATGTGAAAGAATTTTTAAGATTTCATGGTATTTAAAAAAATTTCTTAGAGTTTTCGAACTTCAAACAGCTCAAGGAATTTTATAGAATTTTTTGGAATGTGAACAAATTTTTAATATTTTTAAAAAAGTTTCATGGAATTTTAAAGAATTCTAAGAGTTTTAAAATAATTTCTTAGACTTTTAAGGTATTTAAACAGATTTCGTGGATTTTAACAAAGCAAATTCTGCAAGTTGTACTGTCGTTTTCTTCCCGGCAATTTACCAAACAATACAGTCACTTCCAGAAATTGTCTTCTAAATCAGTGAGGAACTGTTTGGTGATGTTCCTCTTACATTGGTTTTTACTTAGTTATTTATTTACAATGGAAACTTATAAAAATGATTTAAACAATTTAAAAACTATTAAAGAACGATTGGTAGAATATAACACTTAAAACTAGAAGCCTGCCTCGCTTCTTGATGCCTTTTCTGACATACTTGCCTATTTCCTAGCCTTGCAGACCTATTTCTTTGAATTCTGTAAAATTTTCATCACTGTTTAAATAATGTAATAGGTCTTCATTTTTATCTTCATCTTCATTCTGTTTGTCCTTCTCTTCATTTTCTATTGGAAAACGTTATGGTGCTTTTTAATTTTTAAAATATTGAATTTCATCTGTCTTTAAATAAAGAGAAGGGGGGGGAGATTTTTTAATTCACATATTTACAATGTGAATAATTATTATTTTCAATAAATATTTATTTTTAAATAAAAAAATATATACTAATTACTTAATATTTCCTCTATGAGGAAGAAAATTATGTTTGCTTCCAAGAAGTAAAGTGCTCATTGAATGAACACAAAAGTTATACAATTTCACAATTAGTTTTAATTTTAAGGGATTGAGTAGAGTTGCAAATGCACGGGGTAGTTGAAACCTTTATGTTTCATTTATTGGATTGTATACAACTACTTTCTAACAAAAAATTTGGAATCTTATATGTTTTAAAGAAAATTCTTTTCCTAATTTTTCTTTATCGTAAACGATGTAAACTTCAGTTTCATTGAAAATCTAATATATTTAATTTCTTGAAACTTTTAGAATCTCTTAAAATTGCTGAAAATCCCATATGACCTTTGAAATCCGTTAAAAATGTCTTGGAATCTTTCAAATTATACTAAATCCTTTAAAATTTCTCAAAACTCTGAGAAACCTTTTGAAATTCTGTATACATAATTTTTGTATACATCTTTTTCCAGAACAAAAAGATGGACGCGCTTGATCTTTTTAAGTCACACAAGCCGTTCAAGCGAATTTATTTGAAACCACCTGTGAGTCAAAGATATGTTCCTACAGACATGACAGCTCTCGATAAACAGTTGGAGCTGGACAAAAAAAAGGAAGTTTTTGAGGGGACAGATTATGTCAAACAATATGTGGAGGAAGAAGAAATTCGAGTTTTGGAGGTGCGTATTTCAATACTTTCTAGTATTTCAAAAATTATTGTTAATAATTTCCTTCTTCTTACATTTTCAGGCAGCAAATCAAGCACGAATTCTGAATCCAGGCGCAAGATTTGATGAAGTTTCGCAAGGCACTACATCTGTCTTGAACGAAATTGAAAATGAGAAACTCATCCGAATTTATAAAACCTTTAATTTTGCTTATCGTCCGAAGGAGAATCTTACGATATCTAATATGAAAGACAAAATTGTCTCAATGATAGATACTAATCCTGTTGTTATAATTCAAGGCCCCACTGGATGTGGAAAAACAACTCAGGTTCCACAATTTTTGCTCGACAGCAGCTACAGGAAAAAAGTACCCTGTAATATTATCGGTAGGTTGATAAAATAACCTTTTTTTCTTTGACGGGGGACTGATCACGTGAATCTCGTGTTTATACATACATTTCAAAATATTTTAAGGGATACTAATACTTTTTTTTGGTAATTTTAATGTAATTTAATGATTTTTTAAATGAATTTTAAAGGTCAGGAAATTTGTGGGATTTCAAGAGATTTTAAAAATAAATTGAAAAAGATTTCGTGAAACTGTAAAGAAAAATTTAAGACACATAATTTCAAGAATTTTCAAATATTTTAAGAAATTAAATAAGATTTTCAGGAATTTCAAAAATTTTCGAAAGATTTGATGTTTGAAGATCGTCTTTCTTTTTAGTGACCCAGCCAAGAAGAATTGCAGCCATCAGTATTGCTCAACGAGTTAGTAAAGAAAGAAACTGGTCACTAGGCTCACTTGTTGGATATCAAGTAGGAATGTGCAATGTTACTTCCGAAAACACAAGATTAACTTATTGCACAACTGGAGTCCTCCTTCGAAAACTAATTCGATCAAAAAACATGCTCGACTACACTCACGTGATTCTTGACGAAGTTCACGAGCGAAATCAAGAAATGGACTTCCTTCTCTTAGTAGTTAGAAAACTATTGCGTACCAATTCTCGACAAGTAAAAGTAATCCTTATGTCAGCCACATTCGACGTAGAAAAATTCGCTTCTTACTTTTCTTCTCCTGTCGGAAACGAATTAATTCCGGCACCGATAGTCGATGTAGCTAAGAGAAATCGTTTCAATGTGAACGTTTTTTACCTCTGTCAAATGAGTATGCTGTGCAAATTGCCAGAAGTTCTGGAAAAGGAACCAAAGGTATCGATAGAAATGATGAATTTCTGTCGAAAAATCATCATTATTCTTGATGATGTTGACAAAAAGAGCGACCAAGACGATCCGAGGTGTGAAGACGTTGAGGAAGAAGAGGATGATGTAGAGGAGCAATTCAAGCGACATGTAATTCTAGTTTTTCTTCCGGGTATTTGGGAAATTGAAGAGATGCACGATATTTTGAAATCCCCTGTCTATGAGAAACTGAAATGGGACGTAGTTGTGATGCATTCTACCATAACGAACGAAGAACAACAGAAGATTTTTGATAAACCCCCGAAGGGTTATCGTCGGATTATTTTGTCGACTAATATTTCAGAGAGTAGTATCACTGTTCCTGATGTTAAATACGGTTTGTATACTTTATATTTCGAAGTGCGTATTCGATCGAACACTCGAATTTTGAGTGTACACTAGATTTCGAAGATTGAATTTCGCAGTCTAACAACTCTCAGAATATTTCGTGTAATTTTAAGGAGTAGTAAAATATTTCTAGGAATTTTCAGGGTTTTCGCAGAATGTTTAAGGGATTTCGGCTTTTTTATAGAAATTTTAAAGGTTAAGGTATTTGAAAAAAAAATGTTAAGGGATTTTACGATTTCTAGATATTTTAAGGGATTTTGTCGAATTTTAGCTGATTTAAAGCGATTTCGGAAAATTTGAAGACTTTAAAAGATTTCAAAGATTCGAGAAAGCAAATATTTTTTAATACTGCGTTTTCGTTCTTACAGTGATTGACTTTTGTTTGACTAAACAACTTGTAACAAATCCGAAAACCAACTTCCAGTCTCTGGAACTTGTCTGGGCGAGCAAAGCCAATTGCGAACAGCGAGCTGGACGAACTGGTCGAGTGATGGATGGTCGAGTTTATCGCTTAATACCGAAACATTTTTACGAGGTAAGATATTTTTTTTATGGTTCTGTTGGACAAATTTAAATTAATTAATGCAGACTTTAAAAGTTATTTTTTTAATTACAGAACGTGCTTCCAAAAGAAGGAGATCCAGAAATGTTGCGAGCACCACTTGAAAACTTGGTGCTAAATGCCAAACTTTTAGATATGGGTGAACCTAAAAGCATCTTGGCTCTTTCTTTAGATCCTCCAGATCTCAGCAATCTGAAACGTACGATTTTACTTCTAAAAGAAGCGGGTGCTTTATTCAACAAAATTGATCCATTTAGTGATTACGACGGCGAATTAACTGATCTTGGACAGATAATGGCTAATCTGCCGATGGACATTCGAATCTCGAAATTGATTGCTCTTGGTCATGTATTTAGCATCCTTAAAGATTCGATTGTTGTTGGCGCAAGCATGGCAGTGAAAAGTATGTTCAGCAATCCCTTCCAGAAAAAACTGCAAGCTTACAACGCGAAACTTACCTGGGCTGATCGATCCTGCAGTGATTGTATTGCTTCTCTGAATGCTTTCAAGGTAGTTTATTTATCTACTTGCCACTCTTTACAGTCTTTCCCTTATGTTTCTTCAGAAATTTCTTTTTTACTTTGATTTTAAGAAAATTCACCTTTTTTTAATTTTTCCTCGTTTTTCACATAAATGTGGACTAAACAAACATAACCGGAACTATTTTTTAAATGAAAATTCTATAATTTGGTGAAAAATTAATCTTTTTCATGAAAAATCAATTATTTTTCGTTGAAAATGAATATTCTTTATTGAAAATTAAAGTAGTCTATTTTTTATTTTGAATATTTCGCTAAAAAATTATCTGTTTATCTGACAAGTAAACTTGTTGGAAATTTATGTTAGTTGAAGTAATTTTTTGTTGTTGAACATGAAACATTTTTAGTTGAAAATGTATCTTTTTCATTGAAAACTAATCAACTCCATTGGAAATTGAACGTATTAATTTTTTTCAAATTTATACGCCTATTTATGTGAAGAAATGGAAGAATAAATTATAATAATTCCCCAGTTTTGAGATAATTTTGTAATGTAAAGTTTAATATGCACTTATTTCGTTCCCTTTTTGATTTCTTTTCTACTTCTAATTTACAGGTTTGGCAACAAGAAAAGGCGAGTCGTCGAATCACTAATAGTGGAATGGAAAAGAAATGGGCCCAAAGACATTTCATTCAGATAAGAATGTTACGAGAAATAGACCACTTTGCTAAAGAAGTTACTAACCGATTAGAAAATTTAGGAATTGTAGACAGCGTTGGTGAAAATCGAGTAGTCTGGACAGAAACCGAACGAGCATTTGTCCAGAAAGTTGTCATTTCTGGGGCATTTTACCCCAATTACTTCGTGAAAAGTTCAAAACATCGACTCATGGACGAGAAGTATGCTGTAAAGCTTGTATCAGGCTTGGATCCTGCGAGGACGGTTTATTTTCAAGGATGGCCTGTGAACCAGCCTGGGTTACTTTATGCAAAACGAATCCAAGAAATCTTTAAAGATTGTACTCCTTCTACGGTCGGAAAAATCATCGTTTCTTTCGATAACTCCAGTCGCGTCTATGTACACTTTTGGAATAGCGAAAGGAACCAAACTAAAGAGAATAAGTCTCCAGATGTCATTGGAAAAATCTCTTTAGCTGTCTACAGGTAATATTATTAATCCAAACTATTAGTCTGCTATTAATATTTCATTAGAATTTGTCTTACAGACAAATTTGAAGGCCTTACAGACTGATCTCTACATCGCCTATTATACCCTATATTCAGCTAAGATGAATGTTGTCCATTATTTTCAAGATTTGCTCCTTAAAGTATCTTATTTTAAAAGTCAAAAATATAAAATTGCAGACTTCACAGTATTTCTCTTATTCGTATGTTTTCTCATTTGTTAAGAATTCCACGTTTCTCCTATTTTCCAAAAATGTTTTTCTTTCCCTTTTATTTAGTTTTAAATTCACTTTTTTTAATTAAAAAGTAAAATTGTCCATTAAAAACCTTCTGTTGGTAGAAAATTCAACAATTCTATTTTGCACACTTTTTAGTGTGCAAAGACGGACTTTTTGTGCATGTATTATAAAATTAGTATTAGTAATATTCCATTAAAAATTCACATTGAAAATTAAAATAGACTTTTGTAAATCCATTTTTTTATTCAAAGAATTCCAATATTTGGATTATTTTATTTTTCAGAGCTCTTAAGTTGAGGAAAATTAACACGCCAATCACTATTCAAGTTTTGGATGATCAATCAGCTGCCATTGAAGCGAAGAAGTTGGACTTAGTTCAAGACAGTAGTCAAACGTACTATGATCAAAAGCCAAAGGTTTTCATGCAGAAAAAGAATTTTGGAATCCAACCAGTTTTGCCTAGTCTTGATATCACCATGATTGCTTTCGTTATAACCGAAATCATAAATCCTGGTCATTTTTGGGCCCAAATGGTGGATGATGAGTCAAAAGAAAAGCTAAAAAATATTTTGCGGCTAGTCAACACACAGGAAGGTTTCTTGATTCCCATAAATTCCCTAGGCCGAGCTGGAACTCTCGTATTTGCACCGAACATGCGAAAAGATAGTTATCACAGAGCTGTGATTCAAAGCTACTCGCACGAAAACAATCTCAAACTCGCTGAGGTGTTATTCGTTGACACTGGAAAAACTGCAATTGTAAAAATGAATGACCTTCGACAGCTGAGACCATTCACTGAAGACGAGACGGAGTTGTATGAAAGCTTTGATTTGCCAGCTCAGGCTTTCGAATGTGTTCTCGCTAACATTCGTCCAACTTTTATGTCGAATGTCACCGGCCATTGGTCACAAGAAGCATTCAAAGAATTTATGAAAGTGATTAAATCAGATGAACTTGGAAGAAAAAGGAACCTCTTCGGCGAAGTATATTCCGTTGTGAACAACGTCGTGGCGCTGAATTTGATATGCGTGAGTGGAGTACAACAAAACTTGATTAAGTTGGACGTGAACGACCACCTCATCAAACTGAGATATGCTGAACATAAAGAGGAAGATTATCTTTCGCGTTCTAATCATGAACTGCGTCAGCAAGCTACTGACATGAGTTCGGAACAGAGAGCATTTTATGAGGAGGCTCAATACGATCAGTATTTCTCGTCAGAGTTTTATCCAGAACCTCCGCCGATTGAAGCCTGTCACAGGACTCTTTCTTTAAAAGGACCCTTTTCTCCTTTGGAGATTGACTTGATGCATCTCTCTTGCGCAGGAGCTGCTAAAAGGGTATTTATTATTCCTATTTTGAATTGGAATTTACTCTTGGAATACAAAGCAGGATTTCCAGCTTCTATAAAAACAAATAACAGACTAAAAGTCTTTAATATTGCATAAATCATTAAAACCCCATGAGAGAATTCAACTATTTGGTTGAGAAGTAAACTATTCCATTATAAATTTGCTTGTCTGATTGACTTTAACATTTCGAAAATTAAAAAAAAGAACGAAAATTAAAATTTTAATCCAAATAACGGACGCTATGAAAAAACAGTTAGAGATGAAAAATCTTCCTTTTTCAACGTCGTACAAGATAGGTTTAACCATTTTTTGAAAGTTTTCGTTAAAAATTCACTTTTCCTTGAAAAATCAACTGTTTTTTCGTCAAAAATGTAAATATTCAATTTAAAATCCATTATTTTTATCAAAAAAATTCGCTGAAAATTCATTTTTTTGGTTCAATATTTAAATATTTACTTTACAATCTATTTTCCTGTTGAACATCTGCTTTTTTTTGTTGGTTTTATTCTGTGAAGCCTGAACCGTGAAGGTAATTAATCTGACTTATTTTATTGATCAAGATAAACGTGGAAGGAAACTCGGTGAATTCTGTATTGTTGGACACAACACCAGAAGATCCTCACGACCGACTTTTGGTAGCCGGATCTGTACATGAATCTCCAAATGGGGATAACTTGACTCTACGAGAAACGACTCTGATGCCAAATCTTCCTGGATTGACAGCAATTTTGACTTTGATTTTTGCACCACGAATAGAATTAAGACGCAATTCCACCGGAAGTTACTACACGGGTGCATTGTGTGGCTTAGGAGCACTTCGTGACCAGAAAGAGTCTCTATTTCCAGAACACGATATGGAAATTAAGTTCGATGTTGAGATCACCATTGATGATTTGTTAACCGTAAGTTCACATCAAAATTTAATTTCTTCATTTTTCTTAACCAATATTGTAACTAGATATATTTTCGCTCTGTAGACATACTCTTTTTGAAATTGGAAAGTATGGCTATAGAGCGAAAAAATGATTAATTTTAATATTTTTTGTGTAAAACGAAGAATTAGAAATAGAATTTAAAATTCAATAATTTCATTTTATTCAAAAAAATATTAAAAGTAGACATTTTTTTCGCTCTATACACATATTTATATTTGAGAAATAAGTATCACTACAGGAGAACAAAATATCTAATTCTAATATTTTTTTAGGTAAATAAACTAAATAAATCTAATTTGAAAGTTAGCTCTTAAAATGCTATAATTTTTATTTTATGATTTTGTATACTCTAGGTAAACAAACTTCGACATTGGATTAATTTGGGTCTTCACGTCGATACAGAGAAAAACGAGGATAATCATCAAAGAATGACTTCGACAATTAATTGTCAGACTCGTATAAAAGAACTACTTTTCACCTTGATGGAGAAACAGCGAATTAACCAAGATCCGGAGCTAATTCCTCGTTTCAACAAGTGGCATCTCTACAGTGAAAATGACTTCCTTCAGCCCGGAAAGTTTGCTTTAGCTAAGGAATATATTTACCCATTACATTATGCTCTTGAATTAACGGAAAGAAACGAAAGATATGAGAGAATGTTGGCACACGTCGCAGAATTACGAGAGCTTGCGAGAACGTAAGTGAATAATTTCATAAGATCATATATTGTACAGTTTTCAAAGAATAAATCTAACGGATAACTTTTTCAATTGCAGAGACATGAGAAATCGACGACTTGTCGAAATCACTTGCGAACTCTGTAACGAGGAAATATTCGGAGTCTTCCAATTACGAGACCATTTGTTTACACTCAAACATCGAGTAAAGCAAGAGGAATTAGGAATAAAATAAGGAAACATAAGCGCCTCATTCCTACTTTTTCTCATATTTGCTTTCGACTTCAGTTATAGTAATTCGACAGTGCCATGGTCTATTTTATTTTGTAGTACGTTGTTACTTATTCTTCGTCGAGGGATTTCGTTAACAATTTTGCTAAGATGTTGACATTGAAGTATGACTAATGACTTGTTTCATATGAAGTCGTACCTTTCCATGTCTTTAATGATTTATTACACCTAAGCACAAGGCATTGATTTTCCTGTAAGAGTAGATTAAAGAGTTTGTTTTTTAATTTTTGTAAATGAACATTTTGAACGAAGTATTTCTTTATTTTCTTTATTAACACACTCTTCATGTGATAAGCGGTGGATAGTAAATTGTATTACTGTACAGTTTCCTTTAATTAGGATTACTACGGAAGATTTGTGAAAAATATATCCTATTACTATCTTGAAAGACTGAATCTGTCTGAATAGCTTAAGATTAAAATTACTATAATGTTTATTCTTGCTTTACGAACGAGAAGTAAAAAGATTTGGAGAGATTTATAAACCATGACGGAGAAAGTATTAATAAAAGCTATTTCTTTATTTGTTTTTCTGTATGCTTATTTTTACGGTTTTTACCTCTTCCAATTATGATAAGGAATTTGCTATAATTAAGAGTATTGTAAACTCTCTGTGAATATTTTATCACCCCTCTCGCTGAAGATATCGAGTGCCTGGTTGGGTGTAAAGTAATCGAGTTGGTACATTTGACCCGGAAACGCTAACATAAGTTCCTGGAGGAGGTGGTGGTGGTGCTGTATAAGCACCAGGAGGTGGTTGAGGCGCTCTTACTGGATATCCCGAAGTAATTCCTCCCGTTTTTGCTCCCTGAAAAATTTTATAGATTAGTATATGCAGAATTATTGAGTTTCTAAAACAAAATAAGCTATAGCACAAATTTAAATCTTTTAAGCTTTTAATTAATCTTTGTTTAAATAATTAAAAGTTCAAATGTAATTGTCGAGTTCCTGGGGTCGAATTGTTCAAATACACAAAAAAAACTGTATTTCAGAATATCGTTTATTGCTTTTTTAAAAACTTCTAAATAATTCACGAATTTCGTATAGCTTTGGAAATTAAAATAAAGATAAAAACCTGAGGGGGTTGTTGAATCGGAATCGCTCCACCGTGAACAGTAACGTGACTACTTGGCCTAGCGTAAAATTTATCTTGCATAATCGACTGCAGAGTAATATATTCTAAAAAAATAATAATAAAAATTATTAAAATTTTCGAAACGTAGATTAGATTTAAAGATTAAATAAAACCTAAAATTACCAGCTTCAGGTTCTCTAGAAGGTTGAGAATTTGGAGCAGAATAGCTATAAACACCCTGACCACCTTGAGTGGAATAGAAACTCGATGGAGGATACTGATTATTCTCTGTAAAAATAAAACAGAATTTAATCAATATAATCTATCACATTGAATTTTATTCTTTGATTTTATAAATTGTACTCACTGTTCCAAAGAACTGCTCGATTATCACCAGATCTTCTGGCATCTGCTTCTGATTCTGTAAAAGGATTAAATAGAATTAAAAGAAACTTTATATTTTGATGTGATTGCAAAAAAGGTAAACTCACTTGGAATGGGGTTTTTGTAATTTTGAATGGGCGCTGCTGCATAAACATAGGGTCCATAAGCCTGCGGTGGTGGTGAAGGGCTACGTGTTCTTTTGAGCTGAAGGAAATACAATTATTTATATATACAAAAAATTTTATAGCGGAAAGAAAAATTATTTTGTCTTATGAATATTTATTTACCGCTGTAGGAATTTGTCCCGGTAGTGTGCTCAAAATTTTATAAAGAGGATGATGGGTTGGTACCATCGGTCCAGTGAAAACGGGATCACGAAGATTTCTACATAAACCACCACCAGCTGTTCCTGGATCTCTGTAGCCTCCAGCAGTTGACATTATTTCAGGACAGGTGCTATTTTTAAAAATGTATAAAGATTTGAAAATATCCTATTTTTAAAGTTGTTAATGTAAAATTAAAATTTCACATTAAGGGTGTTGGGTACAAATTTTAATCTAAAAATGGAATATCATCATTTTATTCAATAAAAATTATGTCTAGATATTTTTTCCCCCCGTACCCTATTTTGAATATTTTTTTAGCAGAAGTACCGGTCAGGTAGGGATCGGATAACTGATGCATGACCTTTACATGAAATAACAATAAAAAAGTACTTTGTTTCCTTGATCAGCTGCCTCCTCCGATTGTCATCTTCATTAAGGACCTTTTTCAACTGTAAGAATAACTGATGTTTTTCGTCCTTTAAGGAAGAAAGTTCCATTTCTAAATTAGAAATCTGATCTCTAGTTTCTCCAAGAGTCATGACATCTTGTTTCTGTTGGCGTTCTCGTTCCTTCCTTTGGCGTTCCTCTTCCGCATCAGCTTCCTGCTCTATTTTGAAAATAATTAGTTGACTTTATACCGAAGAAAACGAAATTTTATTTTTAAAATTCTTAAGGGTGATGAATCAAAGTTTTAAGCTCACAATTCGATTTCTTCATTTTACTTGTTCAATATCATAATTATATATGATATAAAATGCTTTTATTAAAAAATATAAAGCCAAACAAACTAAAAAGATATCTAATTATAATAATTGTTGAGTAAACTGAAGAGATCACATTTTTAAGTTAATGTCCTTAATCCAAAAAATTCGATCCAAATTAAATACAAATTATTAAACGAAAGTGTTATATTTTTATATTTTAATGGTTACATTAAAATATATAATTTATATAACATTGTACCGATTATACCAATTATAGTAAAAAATACCTTGTTTTTTACGCTGCCTCTCATGAAGAATGTGAGCTTTCAAAGCTTCCAACATTTGTTTACTGCGTTGAGGATTCCCTACAACGGCTGCTGGCATTTCTTCTTTAATTTTTATTCCTTTTGAGAATAATATTCAAACTCACAAGAATATCAATATTTTTTTCCAAAAGAAATATCACTAAACTATTAAACAAGTCGAACAAGTATCATGTTGACTGCTTTCTTCAGACATTAATCTTGAAAATAAGATTGGATTTAAAAAATCGAAGAACAATAATTAGTTTCTGTTGTAACAATTATAAGAATTGATAGTTGATATTCTTTTTACTATAATCAAAGATTGAGGTGGATTTTAAGACAAGACCTTTAATTCCAGTCAAAAACAAAAACAGTGTCGGCCATCTTGGTGTTTGATCTTCTTCTTCTACTTCTTATTGGCTATAGCTATAGCCACTATAGCCAATGGGCGACCTCGTTCTATACATTTTGATGTTTGAGCATAAGGTTGCAAAATTTCATGAAATTTTGGTCCAATGAAAAGTTTCATCAAACTTTCAAAGTCTCGTGAAACATTGCAATGTTTCAAAAATGGCGGCGGAAAAATTCAAACCTTGCACAGAATGTCATTTTTTTACTAAAATTTACTTAACTAAATAATATTCCATAATAAGTTTAAATTGGCGGACAAGTGGTATAACCGTATTAGATATTAAGTATTTCACGTTGTAACGTAATAATCAAAAATGGCCATACGCTACATAAACATTGGCACCAAATGCATGGGAATGAACTTTATTTTTTTAATATCTTGTTAAAAATCATTTCCCAACATTTTAGTATCTAAAAAAAGTTTTAGTTTCTGAAAAACTATTTAATAAAATATTAAAATTAAAATAAAAAAACTTATCTATTTTATTATTTTATTAAATAGCTTTTCTGAAACTAAAACATTTTTCCAAATACTAAAATGTTAAGAAATGATTTTTTATGAAGATATTAAAAGAATAAAGTTCAGTCCCATGCATTTGGTGGATTTGGTCAAAGATTGATTTGGTGTAAATGTTTATACACCAGCGTACAGCCATTTTGGATTTACGTCAAAACAAAATATAAAAATTTAATATATTAATGCTCCTCTGCGATGTGTCGCGAGAATTTCAAATTTTAATAAAACATGATAATCGTAGTTAGAATTATTTTCTATTGTTTAACCTTTGATAAATGTTGCAATATTAAATTTTTAGTTAATGATATAATCAGAGAGAAACTGAGAGTAAACATGCCCAGAGGAAGCCCAGCTATTAATTTAGTGGCGCCTCTGTTGGCCAAATCGTGTATCAATGTCCGAAAATAGCATAGAAATTAACCAAAATGTCCAAAATGTAGTCAGTTTCTACATTACCTTTCTTAAATTACCTCTCTCTGATATAATAATTTTCAAGAAAAATAGAATATAGACTCTTTGTTTCTTCTTTGTTCCTCTTTGTTCAATATATACTGAAATTATGAATAGTGTTTTAAAGGGTTAAAGATGTAAATAAGAAAAGAGTAAATTAATGTTACGTAGAGTTTATAATAATTTTTTAAATATAATGCAAATTAATTCCATAATGATTTTAATTTGTATGAATGGTAATTTTTATCTGCTATTGCCAGAAATAAGAAATTAACTAACATAAGACAAATTATCATTTAAAATTATTATCGAATTCAGACAAATTCGAGTTTTTATGAAAGATCTTACCAAGTAAAAATGAATATAATATTGGTAGACTATAAACTTAATTGAAAAACTCTCGTATTTTTCGTAAAACAAAATTCCTTTCCAATCAATTTTTATATCAAGTCCTTATTTTTTTGCTGGTTTTGGAAAAGTGACATAGTTTGTACAAATCAGAATACACAGAATACACAAAGAAATCGCTAAAATAGGTAGAAATTAATTAAAAGAATTATCTTGATGATTTAATTTTAGTCCTATAAAAAATATTTAATAGCAACTTTATTTGACCTTTTGAAAGCACCAATTCTAGTTTTTGACTTTTTATCTTACCTCGCGTTGCTTGGCCTAAAAATGTAATTTAATTCAAAAAAGAGAAACTCATTTTTGTAAAAGCAACTTTATATAAAGTTAAAATATTGAATATTGAGATATTCTATTTAACACTTTGAAATATTTCGAAGTTTTACAACTTAATAGATAATAGATTAAAATCCTAGAATGATAAAGCCTGTATAGAACTTGGATTCATATAAGTAATTTCTTGTGGAAAATTATCCATAATAATAAACTTTTTTTCGCTCGGTTGACTCAAAGTATCCAAAAAACCAAACCAGTAAATTACCAATCCAGGTCCGAAGCGATTCCAATAACTTAAGAATTGCTCCTTAATATACCTATTGTGTATATCTTCATTTCCAAATCGAGCTTTAGATTCAATCCAATTAATAACGTGACCATTAACCGCTATCGGGACTTCGAGTTTAACATCTGGAGTTTTATCATAACCTCTAGTTCTGAGTTGCTCTTCATTACGAAAAGGTATATTTCGGTCTTTTAAATAACACTGAAGCTTCACTTCATATTCCTGACCAACTGATAATGCGACTGAATCAGCAATCGGTCCATACTGATCATCATACAGGACACACTGTAAAAATACACATTCATTATTTTGGATCTTAAAATTTATAATTAAAAATAATTGCTCTTGCTGTTAAATATTTAAAATATAAAATATATAAACATTACCAAATGTATTTCATAACTCAAATCTTTTTCTTCGATCAGAGTTGTGTCTTTAAGATATTTACTTAGAACAGGTCGGGAACCTGAAAGATTAATTTAATTTTTATTATAGGGCTATTAAAGATAAAGTATTAAATATGAAAATAAGACTTACTATTTTCTCCTTTTTCTGTTAAATGTTTTTCCATTACATGACGAGCTAATAAAGCCGGAGGTGCGTTTATTTCCTTAGCAATATTCAAAAGAATTCCTTTAGGTTTTCCATTTTGAACTTCTTTCAAGTACCTAAAATTTCAGACTAATTATTAGACTGTTTCTGCTTCGTAATAGAAGCTGGCGTAGAGAAATTAAATCTCCTAGTGTTATTCAACAATTATTAGAATCTGATACATTTATATTCTATAGACCAACTTTTTTTTGAAATAGAAATGTGTATATAGAGCAAAAAAAAGATTTATGTACTGTCATTTTAATACTAGGAGATACTTGTATCACTTGTATCTTAAAACGAAGAGTTAGCCTCAACAATTAAATTTAAATCTTAAAATTATACATTTTTTCGTTCTATACCCACACTTTAAAAAAAAATGAGTTCGTCTACGTAGTGAAAAAAAATGTAATTCTAATATTTGTTATTGAAGAATTCTGCGGTTAGAGCCTGGGTCCATAACACAGAATTATTATAAATTAGTAGATCTCAGTCCAGCTGAATGCAAATTTAGGACCTGAACATTTAACTTGACGTTAAATAATTGTATAAATGTAGACAATATGTACCTTGTGTAATAATTTTTATAAGGTGAAAATATTTTTCCATGGCTACGCTTCATTCTCTGCTGCGTTTCTAATGCTAAAATACCGTAGAGGGTATATCTGCTCACGCTAGAAAAAAATTACAAATTATTTTATAGTAATTTAATGTAGATATGTTTAACGCTTATATATATAATATTTTTTATTATAATAAAGAAATAATACTTACTTGCTGTATTTTATGACTAGCATTTTGGCACAATCTTTTGAAAGTCCTTTAAATAGTTTAATTGTTTTCACTATATCATCATATTCAAACGGATTCATTTTAAAATAAAACCACTGTAAAATTTGCAAAATGCTATACGCAAAGCTCCAAACAATCAGAATTCTATACTATTCTGAGGTTATGTTTGGCAATGTTTATATCGTTTATATACATCATTTGTATGCGTTTGTTGGGTTTGTGATTCAGTCGATATAGATATACAAATAGGATAGCGTGGGGAGCGTGGGATAGCGTCTTTCGTCTTCTAATGCGCATGCGTAGCACAATTTACCTGATTGGACATGTTTTGCGGGGATTTTTGAAATGCTAAAAATGCAATTTTCATTTTTAGGAATAAATAATTGTATTATAATAAATAAAAATATCAATTAGATCATTAATTAAAATTTGATTCAAAACTATTTGCGAAAATTTTTTAATTAAAAGTAATATTATTCATAATATGCGAAAAATCATAAAATCGCGAGAACTATTGCGTATATAAATATTTTATTAAATGATCTAAATGATATTTTTATTTATTAAAATACAATTATTTAATAGATATTGATTTTTATATAGTTTTAAATTGACCACAAAAGCACCAAATTCGAAAACCGGTGATAAGTGAATACTAGATGGGAATGCGCCATAGAAAAAATCTCAACGAACGTATCCAATTAAAACGCTGTCATTTTCACTAAGTACCAACCTAACTCCCTTTTAGACTTTGCTTTATCGGTGTTTTTAAAATTTAGTAACTTACGCCAGCTTATGCTCATTTCTGGTGATTTTGTCATTTTGTGGTCTATTGAAATTATAGCCAAGCAAAACTATAGGACAATCAGAACAATTAATACTTACCAATTATTTATTCATCAAAATTGAAGTTGCATTTTCAAAAATTCCCTCGAAATATGACCAATAAGGTGAATTAGGCGTCGCATGCGCATTAGAAAAAAATCAGCACCTATTACGCCTATCACTACCGTACTGCCAACCACCAAGAATGGCAGGAATGAACAGGAATTTAATTTACAGTTATATTTGTTGACGTACGATTTTCATCTCATGGGTCAAGGATCGGTGATTTTTTAAGGTTTTGATCTAAAAATTAACTTATAATGAAAGAAATGTAATATTAATATTGATTTAAAAAGGTACAATTATTAGGAATTTAAACTTTATTCCAATTTTCCAGATTTTATTGTATGTATATCTTTCACTTTAAATGTTTAACCTTTATCAAAATAACAATAATTATTTTTTTCAGGAATGCTACCTTTTTTTTAAATTTATAAAATATCTCCATAAGGTTGAAATTTAATATAAGTGAACAATAAAGAATAAAATGTCAAGCAAAGCCGATAAGGAAATTAAAAATGCCGGGTCCAAACATATGTCATATAAAGAGGAAGAGAAAAGGGATACAGAAAATTTGTAAGTTAATAATTATTAGAAAATATATTTTTTTGAATCTATTTAAAATTAACAATTATGTTTATAATTTTAGAAATTGGTGGTTCTTCTTTATTGTTATTGTCGTCTTGACTGCAGGTACCAGATTTTATAAAGTTACAGAACCACAACATGTGTGGTAAGTTTAAAAATTGATATTTGTTTCACCTAAATATTTTTTTGTTTTCCTTTTATACGAAGAATTCTAATTGAAAAGTCGGTATCGTTACAGAGCGAAAAAATATCTAGTTATAATTATTGTTGATTAAAAAGAAGAGCGGATTAATGTACAATTGATTAATAATTGATTACAGTTGGGATGAAACTCATTTTGGAAAAATGGGCAGTTGGTATATAAACAGAACATTTTTCTTCGACGTGCATCCTCCACTTGGCAAGGTAATAAAACTGATAATTAATAAACATAGGTATAAGAGAATTAAACATTACTTGAATATTTCGTCATATTTTCAGAGATTTTAAAGAATGCCAAGGGATTTTAAGTGATTTTTAGGAATTCCAAAGGATTTAAAGAGATTTAAATATATTTTTCTTAATTTCTAAAAAATTAAATTAAGTGTTTAAAAATCTGAAGAAAATGGGAAATATTCATAAACAATTTCAAAATGTTCAAATAAAATCCTCAAGACAAATTTTTCACAACCTGGAAATATAGACATTTGAACTAACTTTAAAATCATAATTTCTTTTTTTTAAGATGCTGATAGCTCTCTCTGGTTATTTAACCGGATACGATGGTAAATTTCCTTTTGAAAAACCTGGTGATAAATACGAAAATGTCAACTACATAGGCATGAGAGTGGTAAATATATTTTTTTAAATAATTATAAATTTTTAAATTGTAAAAGAGATATTTAAAATTAACCTAATTTTAGGACTTTACAAAAAAATAATTTTCATGATTGATCATAAGAAATAAATTTGTTTCAGTTTTGCACATTTCTGGGAGCAACGATAGTTCCTCTCTCATTTCTCACTGTTTGGGATCTGACAAAATCTTTACGAGCTGCAACCACTTCTGGTTTACTAGTTCTATTTGGTAATATTTCCTTACAAAATATTCTCTTACGGATGTTCTATCCGAAGAATATAATTTTCTCGCTTTACTCAACAAATACCAGAAATATGTATCTTTTCATTCTACAGCCGTAATCTTGTTCAAAAAAGAAGTGTGGCTATAGGGTGGAAAAGTTTTTAATTTTGATATTTTTTGCGTAAAACTAAGAATTCAAAATCAAATGGAAAAATTCAATTTACGCAAAAAGTACAGAAGTAGACATTTTTTCGCTTTGTGCACAGAATTAAGTAAAATGAAGAATGCCAAACTCAAAATTCGAACTCTTCATTAGACTTAATAAGTAATAAAATTAAACATTTGTTCACCCTGTAAGCACGTTTCTAATTAAAGAATTAGAAGCACTACAGTGAGAGAAAATATCTGGTTATAACATTTCTTAAGTAAATTATTGTAGAAATCGAATTTCGATGTTAGAACTTGGACCCAACACTCTTAATTCTCGTTGTGTTTCGCACTCATGTTTTAGATAGTAAACATATATATATATATATAGATTTGTCAGTTTTATATTATTATTTTATTTCAGACATTGGCCTATTAACACTGAATCAATACATTCTCTTGGATCCAATCCTTTTATGTTTTATGATGTGTGCCACTTGGGGAATGGCACGTGTGGGATCCTTTCAAGATCGAGCATTTAGCGTTGCTTGGTGGGGTTGGCTCGCATTTACAGGAATTTCTCTTGCTTGTACTATAAGTGTGAAATTCGTTGGACTCTTCGTCGTTCTTCTGGTTGGACTTTACACCATCCACGAACTTTGGCGAGAAATGGGAAATTTAAATGAACCTGTAGTACGCAAACCTTCGAGTTACATATTTTCATTGATTGGAATCCGATTTCTAATCTAAAAATCTATTTCTCTCAGAAGAAAGTATAATTTAAGACTCTTGGATTCAAGCTCTAATCTAAAAATTCGATTTCTTCATTTTCCTTTATGAATATTATAATTAGAATTTTCTTCCCTCTATAGTCACTCTTCTATTTTCGAAAATAGTATGTCTTAGAGCAAAAATATGTCTAATTACAATATTTTTTGAGTAAAATGAAGAGATAAAATTTTAAGGCTAGCACTTCTTTCTTAAATATTATAATTCGAGCCTCTTACTCTGCAGGCATATTTTTAGTTCACAATAGAGTACCGCTAGAGCAAACAATATTTATTTCTAATATTTTTAGAGTAAATTGGAGAAATTGAATTTTGTAATCAGAAATTGAGCCAAACACTGACTATTATTTTTATTTTTTAGACCAACGTTGGAAAACATTTATTGGCAAGATGCTTTTGCTTGATCATACTCCCAATTTTACTTTACATGTCCTTCTTCTACATTCACTTGAATATTCTTAACAAAAGGTATAATAAATATAATAATACTAGATTTATTAATTCTAGGTGATAAAATTTTTCTCTTATTATGTAATTAAAAATTTTTAATCTCCTCAGTGGAAGCGGAGACGGATTTTATAGTTCAGAATTTCAATCACTTCTCAATGGAAATTCTCTTAACAATGCTACAATGCCTCGGGAATTGGCTTATGGAGCTACGATAACTTTAAAAAATCACAGAACTGGAGGTGGATATTTACACTCGCATTGGCACATTTATCCAGACGGAATTGGAGCTCGACAACAACAGGTGTTTATACATTTTTATTATAATACGCAAAAATTACAGTTGACTCTTTAAAGGAATTGGGTCTAAGCTTTGATCTCAACATTAAATTCCCTCATTTTACTGAATAAATATTAGAATTAGATATTTTTTCGCTCCATAGTACGATTCTTTTTTGAAACAGAAGAATGTGTACATATAGAGCGACAAAAAAAAAAAATTAAAATCATACATTTTTTCGCTCTATAAGCATATTGTTATTTAAGAAGTGAATAGCGCTACAGAACGAAAATAGTATATTTTCTTACAAGGGGGAAAATGGAACTTCCGCACGTATGTGATATGACGGCCGAGGCCATCATACCACGTACGTGTAGGAGTTTCATTTTTCCACTGTGTAAGAAATAATATTTTTCTCTATCTCATATGGGCAAAATTACGTTCTTCCGCGGTAGACTTAGGCTAAATAAAAGTGCTCCTTCTTCTAGCCTAAGCCTACTGCAGAACAACGTACTTTCGCCCATGGGATAGAGAAAAATATCTAATTATAATATTTATTGAGTAAAATGAGGAAATTAAAAGAATTAATTATTTAACGTTTTGAATTTCTAGATCACGACTTATTCCCATAAAGATGACAATAATTTATGGATGGTGAAGAAATTCGATACAGAAGAAATACCAGAGAACCCAGTTTTAGTCAAGCACGGCGATTTGATTCGTTTGGAACATGTTGTTACTCGAAGAAATTTACATTCTCATAAGGAAACTGCTCCTATTTCTAAAAAACATTATCAGGTCACTGGTTACGGAGAGGTAATTAAAACTAGCTATTTATCATATACATAAATATTATTTTTAAAGTCTGATATACATCTTTTAACTTGACAGAATGGAACAGGAGATGCAAATGATGTCTGGAAGGTTTTAATCGATCATGGAAAAGAAGGAGACGTTATTGAGACTGTAACGAGCAAATTAAAATTTGTTCACTATCTACACCACTGCGCTTTAACTTGCAGCGGAAAAACTCTGCCAAAATGGTCAGTTCTTGATAGTTCGAATATTAATCGATCTCTTTGAGAATTTTTCTCATAAGGGTGTCTATTTTTTAAATAAAAATGTGAGTATAGAAACGAGAAATTTCCTAGTTTTAATACTTTTTTTTTGTAAAATAAAGAGACTGAATTGTGAAGTTATATTTTAAATTCTTTGTTTTATGCAAAAAGTAGTTAAATTCGATATTTTTCCGCTCTATACTCATAATTCTATTTAAAAATTGAGTACAGGTACAAATTGAAAAGTATCTAATTGTAATATTTGTGGAATAAATTGAGGAATTCGAATATTGAAGTTAAACGTGGTTTTAACATCCTTAAGTTGGATCAAATTACAGGGCATTCAATCAACAAGAGGTGTCTTGCAATCCGAATATGAGGGACAAAAATGCCTTGTGGAATATCGAAGATAATAATTACTCCAAGTGTAAGTATTCAAATCCTTAACAATGTTGTTTTTTATAAATTCTGAATACTAAATTATTATTTTCTTCTATTTTTGGCAGTACCGAATGTAAGTTTTCAACTCTACGCACCAGGATTTTTGAAAAGATTTCTAGAATCTCATGCTGTCATGTTACAAGGAAATTCGGATCTGAAAGTTAAAGAAGGAGAAATTTCTTCGAAACCTTGGCACTGGCCGATTAATTATAGAGTAAGTGCTTATTTTTTTCTCCAGATGCAAATCATTTACAGTCAGACAGGTGACATATGTTTCCGATTTACAAACAAATAGCTACGAAGTTCTGTTTTGGGCTTTGATATACTATTTTAGTGTCGTAAAATGTAGGTCAAGTTCGTTAGCCAGTCATTTTAGATAAAAATGCAAAAAGTTAGAGAAGTTTGAAAATAGAATTTAAAAGGTTCAAAATGTTTAAAATGGCGGCTATTTGGAAATATAAAAAGTCTAATTTCTCAAAAACAAGAGCTGTTTTTGCCAGTAGATATTCATATTGTGAGAACTGTAATATTTCTGATAATTAAATCACATACAAGGGTTTAAAAAAATATTCAATTTTAGAAGTTTTATGTACTTTTATAATTTTAGAAAATTGATTTTTCGTCTATAATTTTTCTTTGTAATTTTGAAAACTTTGGTTTTCATCTTTCTTTAAGTTATCAAAATTCAAAGCTGATGTAAGAAAGTAAAAGGTTTATTGTGTCGTAAAAAATCAAATAATCTAATATCAATACTAAAATAATTTTCAACGAATTCTTTTGTTTTTTTTTAGTTTGAATAGTGGAAGATTTATTTCAAAAGACAATAAGAAAACAGATTGAGTCATAATAATTATAACTGTGTTTTACTAAAGACTAAGGAAATCACTGATTTAATAAGTTATATTGCGTCGGCGAACAGTACAAAAGTTGATACAACTTCACAGCTGTTTATTTTTCCCAGGGTCAATTTTTTTCTGGAAACGAGAAGAGGATTTATTTGCTTGGGAACCCAGTGATTTGGTGGGGAAATTTAGTGTTTCTCGCCATATTTATTCTTCTTTTTATACATGCCGCTGTGAGAGAACAACGTGGTTATGCTGAAAGTACTTCGGCTATAGAGCGAAGGAGAAAGCTCATGAATGCAGGAAGTTGGCTTTTTATTGGATGGTTACTTCATTATGCTCCCTTTTGGGCTATGACTCGCATTTTATATTTCCATCACTACTTCCCAGCACTACTTTTTAATTCAATGCTGACTGCTATCACCTTGGATCACATAGGCGAAAACGTCTTGACTTTCCTTCCAAACAGGATAGGAAAAACTCTTTATCACATACTCACAGCCATTTTTCTATCGACTGTTGCCTATAGGTAAGAATACTTATTTTTCAAACTGCGAATTTTAAGTTTGTTAAAGAGTTTAAAAAAATGTATTCTTTTTTTTTTAATAGTTTCTACCTATTTTCGCCATTGGCTTATGGAATGGAAGGACCTTCTGCGGCTGATTCCAAAAGTTCAATGCATTCATTACGTTGGATGGACACTTGGGAATTTTAATTATGTTGAGCCCAAGTGCCAACCTCAAAATTCTATCTCTGAATTTTTACTCAACAAATATTATACTTAGATATTTTTCCGTTCTGCAGACATTTTCTTTTTGAAAATAGAAGTATATGGTTATAGAGCGAAAAATATTGAGTTATAATATTCATTAAGTAAACTGAAAATGTCGAATTTTTAAGTCAAAACTTGGTTCCAACCCCCACAAAGAAAATGATTCTACGATTGTTAAAATCTTCTTTTACGTTTGATATTTATTTAAGGATTTCTACTTTTATAGAAATGAAGGAGAGAAATAAAACAAAACTGTTTAGTAACTTTAAATAATATTTTGATTATTGCATCGTTTTATATAAATTAGTTTTAAAAATCTAAAGTTTTAGTCCCTATAATAGCACCACTCATACTTCTAGTTCTACATAAGGATTTACACAAACACATAGCTCTTCGGATTATCATGCGCACTTCACTCCCAATAGAAAGCATATGTATGTATAGCAGATGTGATTCTAAACCCAGGAAAGAAAAGTCCCAAATTCCTATGGAATTTCACTCCCTAAAGCACTTAAAATGATTAAAATTACGAATTAGAATTTACTTATAAATTATAAACTTGTAAAAAAAAAGAATTTATCCGATCTATTTAAGTTATATAATTCAAGTAGATTACAATTGCACATTTAAATTATTTAATTACATTCAGAAATTTTTTTCTAAATTCCAGAATCTCAATTTAGATGATAATTTTTAAGATATTTATTTCGCATAGCTGTAAATAATGTGTGGGTGGCCGCAGTGATACCCAACCAACTTTAGTAGCAACTGTGAACAACTGTGGCTTGACGTTGACATACGTAGGGGATAGGGAATTGGAATATCCGGTCTAAAAAGGACATTCATTCATGATTCATTGGTCAGTGCCACTCATAGTAAATAAGATTCATGCGTGGGTGAAACTTTGATTAACAGATCGCTGCAAAGCATTGAACTCAACTTTAAAGATAATATTTTCTACAGTTCCTGTCTATCAAATGAATTCAGTGAGTATAAACGGGATCAATAAAGTAATGGTTTGAGCGTTGCTACTTCACTGACTACCACGTGGTATGTTAAGACTATAATATATGCTATCTTATAATTTGTACATTCTCATTTTTTATTGGGGATGTAGTTGTATTTTATAGCCCCTAAAGAATATTCTCCATATTTCGTATAGTGTAAGTAATTGTGGTTTAATCAATGTTTATCAATAATTATATCGTTTATTAATTCTGAATTCTCACTCTCATTGTCTTTAAAATGAAATTGCTGTAATTCAAGATATCAACTTTTCGAGTGATTATTAACAAAAATATAAAATAGTGAAGAAAATGGGATTAATTTTTTAATAAAATATTTTATTTTGTTCTCTTCTGAAGTGGCACTCCTGTCGGAAATTCCGATTAGTCTCTGCTATGTGATTGTTAGTGTTGAGTTCGTGTTGGAGTAAATTGTAAACGATCTTCATTAAAAAATAACTTTATTTAAAGAATAACGGAATACATTTAGATAGACGTAAAGTTAACTTGACATTTTTTTAAATCATTAAAAATGTTTGGAAATCTTACGAAATTTCTTGAAGATCCTAAAACCTTATATCTGATCTTATTGAATTCTTTAAAAATTCTCCCTAAAGAATTTTTAAAGTTTTGTTATGATTTTCTAAAATATTTTAGGAGAAGTTTTGGACTTCAGTTTGAATTCCTGTTTAAATTTTATTGTCTTACATTTGAGGACAAATGTTTTTTTTTCTTCTAGCAAAAGTTTCAAGTATTTCCGTTTTGTTGGTTTAAGTTCGTTTGAATTTGTTGTCACCTATTTCTCACCTATTTTTATGAAAATATTCACTTAGTCACCTTTTTTAATGAAAATAGGTACTGTAATGACTGCGTATTGGAATATTAGATGTTCAACAAAGTGAAAATCAATATTTAAGAGTGTTGAATTCATATTTGAATTTCAAAATTCGATTTCCTTATTTTACTTGACAAATATTGCAATTAGATATTTTTTCAGTCTGCAGTAGTACTCGTTTTTTAAACAGAATTGCGGGTATCGAGCGAACAACTTTTTAGTTTTAATATTATACTTTTTACATAAAATGAAGAACTTGGATCCAACGCCCTTAAGAATCCTAATTATCTCAAATGTGTGTTGAAACAATTTGAATTCACTTTATAATTGAGATAAGTTGCAATCAAATCTTACAATTAGTGTTTATTATTCTATTATTAAGATTTTTTATCAACAATTTAAAAAAATGTTCAATCAATATGAATTATTAATGGATCGTTTTTTACTTTTCCATTGAATAACACTATTTTTTTAATCTAATTTTTTTCAATTTATTATATCAGAAAGTAGTAAGTATTAAGAGTGTTGGGTCCAAGTTGGAAACTTAAAAATCAATGTTTTCATTTCACTTTATAAATATTACAATTAGATTTTTTTTCGCTCTGTACTCATAATTCTATTTACAAAAAAAGTAAAACTATATAGCGAAAAAATTCCTTATTATAATATTTGTTGAAAATAATAAAGAATTCGAATTTGAAATTGTAAGATTTCAAATTCAAAATTCAAAACGCAACCAATTTGAAAATGTAATCATTCATATTTAGAAAAATTTCAGGATAATAATTTTGAAGATAGTGAATTTTGCAAAGACTTAAAAAATCGAAGAATTTTAAAAAGCTTTGAAGATAACAAAGTTCAGTTTAGAGTAATTAATCGAAATTGAAAATTTTCAAAGTCAAAAAGCGTTTTAAATAAATGAATTTAAAACGCCTTGGTTTGTAATTCATTCCATTTTGAACGCTATATTTTACACTATTATCCAAATTCATGTACTTAACGAGTTTTTCTTTTGTTTAATTAAATTTAGATGAGAATGAAATAGTTGTGAAGATGTAAAGGTAATAGCTTTGTAAATAAAATAGAATCGCACTGTTCAATACGTGGACGATCCCTAATAGGATTCCAGCAGTATATTTCATTTATTCTATTTTGTTCGTTTTAAATTTAGAATTTTTAAACTTTAAAGTGTAGGAATTTTCTATTTTTGAAATTTAAATATTTTAATCTTAAGTTTTATCTGCTTGGAAGATTAAACATAAAATTGTAGGTCACATAATAATAATTCTAACGTTGTTTTATTTCCACGCCTTTGAGGGTGTTAGGTCCTACTTCTAAGCTCAAAATTCGAATTCTTCATTTTACTCAATATATATTGTAACTAAATATTTTTCCGCTCTATAGTTCTACTCTTTTTTAAAATAGAAGTTGGTCTACGGAGCAAAAAAATATTTAATTTTAATACTTTTCTTTTAGTACAATTCGATGAATTTAAAGTCTGAGCTCAAAATAAAAATTTTTATTTAATAAAAAAAGTATGAAAACTAGATATTTTATCTCTCTGTACCAATAATTATATTTAAAAAATGGAAAACGCTATAGAATTAAAAAATATCTGACTGAAATATTTGTTGAGTAAAATAAGGAAACAGAATTTGGAGTTTAGAATTTGGTTCAAATACCCTCAATACAAAAATTTCGTAAATTTAAAAGCTTGAATTTTTCAATAAAAATTTTTTAAACCTATACTATTTGAAACAACTGTTCAATCCTAAATGATTTGATTTTATTAATTTTTCAAAGATTTCAATAATTATTTATTTTTAGTTCCTCCTAATTCATAATTTGTTGTTTTAATATTTTTAATTTTTCCAGATTCCGTAACAAATATTCTGTTATGTGTCGCCTTTTGGAAACGATAATATGCAAAAAGGAGAGCTAGTCCTTTTGCTATGGAGTCTTTTGATTCACAACGTAATTTCTGGAGAGCCGGTAAGAATCGCTCAACGGCCTGCAAATGTCCTCACAGATTTTTACGCTTATCGACATATTTCGATTCTACACTTCAAAGTTCCCGAAAATATCGCATCAGCAACTTTCAAGTAAGAATATTGATATGTATTTTGTTCTAATTTCAATTTTAAGGGTGTCAGATCAAACTTCTAATCCCAAAATTCAAACTCTTAATTTTAATTAACAAATATTATAATTAGATATTTTTTTGTTCTTAAAAGATTTCTAAAGATTTAAAAGAAATTTAAAAAATAGATTTCAAGAGATTTAACAGATTTTAAAGGATTTAAATAAATTTCAAAGAAATATCAAAAAGCTTTGAACGCTTTCAAGGGGTTTTAATACTTTTTATGATAAAAGAGACTTAAAGAGCTTTTAAAAGATTTTAAGAGGTTTAACCGATTTTTAAGAATTAAAAAACATTTTTTATGCTTTTAAATTACTTGAAAACGCTGTAGAGCGAAAAAATATCTGAATATAATACAAAATCTTAAGTAAAACGAATAAATTGAATTTATATTTATTTTAATCTTACAAATTTTCTAGATTTGTCGTCAAGGAGGACAAGCTCAGTGGCATCGGAAGTTGTTCGCCAAGGGATGTTACCATCCACCTAAAATACGGTAGCATTCCTTTCGTTCAACCAGACGGCGCAAAAATAAGAGCGAAAGTATTAAAAGAAAGAAGACGTCATTATAGTCTGGAAATTTCTAGCAACGGTGATGAAAATCTTGCGCGAATTGACGCTCCACCTCCTGGTGATTGGTACGCGATCGCATTTCGCTCTTGGTCGGATCCTAACAATGGGAAAATCACCCAACAAGGTCAGAATCTGAATTTCATTTTCTTTCTTCATTTAAGGGTGTTAAATCCAAGTTCCAACTCCAAAATTAAATTTATATGCTTTCTATATATTGTACTCAACAAATATTATAATTAGATACTTTTTCGCTCTGTTATAGTGCTATTCACTTTTTTAATAGAAATATTCTTATAGAGCGAAAAAGTGCCTGATTTTAATACTTTTTTTTGTAAAATTAAAAAATTGAATTTTTATATAGATTTTGATTGCTTGGTTTAAGAAATAAGTAGTTAGATTACATTTTTTTTCACTCTGTAGACTTATTTCTATTTCTAGAAAAAGGACATATACAGAGAGAACAAATATCTAATTATAATATTTGTTGGTTAAAATGAGGAAATCGATTTTTGAGATTAGAACTGAGTTCCAACACCTTCATTTGTTTTACACAGATTTAATTTACTTTTATTTTAGGTCTCGGTGTTTCCTGTGACACAATACTTGATGTTGACCTATCAATAGAGTTTCCTGATACTTTACTAACCTTCGTAGATTCAAAAAAAAATATTTCAATTCATCTCAGTGAGAAAAATGACACTGCAGTGATTCAATTTCCAATTTTGGGGCGGTCAGAGCGGATGTTTTTTGATCTGAGATCATCTTGTGGTCCAGATTGCATTGTCTCTGCTCATGTAACTGCAAGGTAAATTATCCCTTAATTTATTAATTATTATCAGAATAAATTTCGATTTCCAAAATAAAGTTTTAAAAAAGTTCAGAATTAACAAAATGCACATTATTTGTTTAAACATATAAAAAGTTTAATTTCTCAAAAATTCTACCTTTCTTTTACTCAAATTTTTCGTTGACAAGTAAACTATTCCGTTGAAAATTCACTTCTTTCCTTAAAAATACACGGTTTTTTAATGAAAATTATTATCATGGTTGTAAATCCAACTATTTAATTTTGCTGTTGAAAATTTAAGTAGTATTTATTGAAAATTTAAATATTTGATTAAAAATACATTATTTTTTTATTGGAAAGGAAACTATTCATTTGAAATTTCACTTTTTTGGTTGAAAATATATTTTTTATTTGGAAATTGCATAGATTTGTTATAATTTAAAATAAATACAAAGGAAACTGAAATTTGTGTCATTTAGGTTTATAATAATTATTATTTAAAATCTTAATTTAATTTCTTTCTTAAAAAACTTATCCTGGAAGAATTTGTTTACAAACAGAAAACACTTGGCGAGCACCGCAACCAACACTTCGGAAACAAGATTGCTCTTCAGTCCATACGATAAGGACCTTCATTATGTGACTCTTCGTCTTCTAACCGGAAATGAGACTAACATTTTCTTGACTTTGGCTGAAGTTTCATCGTTATTAAAGAATCTAAGTTACGTAAACCTCGTCAGAAAATCACTGCCGGATTTTTTTCTCTTCGACTATGAACATCTTCAAGAAAATAAGAAGGAAGCTGCGCCAATGAATCTCACTTCAGGAATTCTGTCCATTTTTAAATTTGAGGTCGGTCCCATCTACGATATCGGTGGGACCTTGTCAATTGGCCTCAAAGTTGCTGAGAATGAAGCTAAGGAGAAGAAAATCCTTCTCGTCGGATGCATTTCTTTAGGTTCTTTTCTTCTATTACAAACAAAAAAATTAATTTAAAAATTTTTTTACTAACTAACTAATTTTTTTATTCAGGCTACATTTCCAATATTACGCCGGGTGCTGGTTGTATTCGGGAGGAAAAGACAACCTCACCAGATATTATCGCCAACGAAACGAGTCCATCCTTTATTCACGTGCCTTACCCTGAGCCAGGAGTTTGGTATCTGAGCGTGAAAGCTTTTGAGGTTGACGAGAAATGTTCCTGTGCTGAGAATTGCACTAAATTTGCTTGTGAAAAATGTGATTGTATTCAAGAAACAGACCTTACGATAGAGAGCAGTATATCGTCCTCTTCGTGTATCGAGGGACTTTGCAATTCCAGGTGCCAATCGAAAAAAAAACGATATACCCGATTTTATAATTCGGATACGATTTCTTCATTTTACTGAACAAATATTTATATTAGATAATTTTTTCTTCAATGCTAGTACTTATTTTTAAAATTGATAGGTATGTGTGCCAAGTGAAAAAAATGCCTAGTTTAAATAATTTTTTTGTAAAACAAAACCATTGAATTTTGAGGTCACATTTCGAATTCTTCGTTTAAGGCAAAAATTATTTAAATTAAACAGTTTTTCGCTGTATAAGACATACATCTATTTTAAAAGAGATTAATAGCGTAGAGTGAAAATGTTGATGCTCGAATTTGAGCTCTTAAGACTTCCAACTTCTAACTTCAAAATTGGAACTCTTCACTTTACTTGACAAATATTATAATTTTATAGTTTTATATTAATTTTTTCGCTCAGTAGACTAATTTACTTAAGGTTATATCGACCTTAAGGAACACATTCTCATCAGAGCTCATTTGAGCTTATTTGGCTCAAAATTTGAATTTTCGATTTTTCAATCAAATTTTTAAAAAATTGTTACGCCTATCCTACACGGTTCAGGGGGTAAAAAAATGTGGACATTTGTCAAAAAATGGGGGGGAGGGGAGGGTGAAATTTTACACAAATATAATACGAGAATGTAAAAAGAGAAGATCTTCAGAGAAAATATATTTCAAATACTGATTTTTGTTGACTAAAGTGAAGTTCGAATTCTTCATTTTACTCGAGATCGAATTTTGAAGTTGGAACTTAGGCCCAATTTTCTTGAGAGACCATCCATATATTCCGTAACGCTTTTAGGGGGGTGGGAGGATTCAAAATTACCTGTTATTGCTTAAAATCTTCTGAAATATCTTGAAACTTTTTTAATCTACCGAGAGATACTCTGCAAACTTTAAAAATAGAAAACTCTGAAATCTTTTGAAATACTTTGATTGTTTTATCTCTTGTAAATTGTTTGGAATCTTTTAAAGTATACTAAAATCTTTAAAATTCTTTACAATATTTTGCAATTCATTAACATTTTTAAGTGTCTTAAAAATTCCTTTCAATCTTTCAAAATATCATAAAATCTTTAAAATCCTTTGAGGGAGGATCCAATAATCGTAAAAAAGCTTTACAAGCTTTACGTAATAAATGGAGAACCTCTTTGCCGAAATTGAATCTAATCTATGTAATTAATCTAATCTAATTTAATTTAATTTCAGAGGAAGATGCGTTCAGTACTCGAGTGGCGGCTTCGTCTTCTCCGCTTGCCACTGTTTCTCTGGCTATAGAGGTTTTGACTGTGAAGACGACACTTACGTTCTCGACAATGGCGGAATTTTAGCACGAGTTCTCACTTTGACTTTAAGCAATCTAGTATTTTTGGGAACAATCTACATCGCCATTCATCGAGGGTATTACACCGAATCTATCGCCTACACAGGCGTCCTAATTTTTTCAAGCTTCTATCACGCTTGTGAAGCTGGCGATGAGTTTCACAGTTTCTGCATTATGCGACTGGGTGTTCTACAATTTTGTGACTTTTTCATCGCTCTTTTTTCGATTTGGGTGACTCTAGTCGCAATGGCAGGATTCGGAGCTCGTTTAACTGCTTTTTGTCAGGTTTTTGGTGCTGTTGTCCTGGCAATTTGTGCAGAACTTGATCGTACAGCTCTTTGGGTTTTTCTTTTACCTGCGATAACTGGTTGTATGCTGGTCATAATTACCTGGGGAATGAAGTGTCGATCGAAAGGAAATTTTCAATATCCAGCGCGACCTTACAGAACTGTACATTTAAGTCTAGGTTTACTGTTAGTTATCTTAGGGCTCATTTGTTTCGCATTTTTTCAAACGAAGAAGAATTATTATATAGTTCATAGCTTTTGGCACATGTGTGTTGCCGTTGGAGTTATGTTATTGTTACCGAAAAGAAAGTATATGGAGTAGCAAGAATTAGAGGAGTTGAGAGTATAAGAGTTCTTGTGATAATTTAAATCTAGAAAGTAATTTTGTAGAAAAGCACAAAGAGACAAGTTGTGTATGAAATAATTAAGGAAACGATTGTTCATATGTAGATATACCTTGTCAAATAAGCAATATACATACATATGCACATATAAGTGTAGATATGTACAGTTGTACAGTGATTAAAAATTAAATATAATTAGAGTTTATTTTTCGAGTTTTTATTTTTATAAAACTATGTACGTACAACCGAGTTTAAGTTTATTATTTTTTGACCGTTTTAAGATTAATAAATATCTTCAAGAGTGAACAAGGTTCTAAATCGACTGATTAAAAATTTTTAATCTAGACGATTTGGACAATATCAAATTATTAACGTTCTAATTAAATATTAAACATTTTTTTTCAAATCAATTTTGACGGCTTTGAATTTTAAGTTGCTTATTTTGAAAGTTTATTTTAGAATTACACGATTTTTTTAAATTTCCAACGAATATTTTAAAATATATTTTTAAATCTCTTGAAATTTTCTGAAATCCCATAAAATCTTATGAACATTTTTTATATCTTTTGAAATCTCGTGATATTTTGAACTTTTTAAAAATCATTTAAATTTCTTTATATATTTCGAAAAATTTGAAATCTTTTGAATTCTTTCAAAAGATTCTGATATATTTTTGAATGTCTTGGACTTAACTTAAATAAATGCTTTGTATTAATAGTACATGAGAGATGAATCTTTTAATGATTTCTTTTTCTAATTTTTTACTTTTTGATGAAATGAATTTCGATAAGGCCCGAATTTACCATTATGGGATGAGATTGATATATAAGGAATTAAGAATTTTAATCAGTGAATGCTCGCTGCTGTTGTTGCGGCCGTTTTGGTCGTTTTTATAATATCAGCTGCAGTAGTGGTGGACATTATGTGAGACAAAAGTGAAAGTATCGTTTCCAAAGAAAATCCACAGTGCGGATAAGCACGAGTGCAATTTTCACCGTTTCGACCAGCATCAACAGCTTCTTGAACAGCTGTCCCTTGAAGTGCTGTTCTTAGAATCTGATTTGTTGCTAATGCGTCTACCATTCGATCTAAGGCAGGAATTTGATCCTGAGTTTCATTGGTTTCCAGAGCGGCATTACGCATGGTTTCTGCAGCTCGTTTGGAATAAGAACAAACAGTGCGTTGCATACAGGAAGTTGTGTCTATTCCATGACGAGATAAAGCGTCATCTAATTTTGTCATTGTTTGAACTATTCCGCCTTCGTCACCTGATTAAATTACAAAATTTAGAAAAATTAATTCGATTTGATTGAAATATAAAATTTTTTCAGATTAATTTTTTCATATTTCTTCATTTTTACTCAACAAATATTATAATTAGATTTTTTTCATCATTTTTGTGTTAAATGAAATAAAGGTATTTTGAGGAATTTAATTTAGATTTATAATTCTTCATTTTACGCGCAAAAAGTATTAGAAGTAAATATTTTTTTGTCTCTGTGGGCAAACTTTTATTTCAAAACAGATTTCGCCTACAGAGTTTAAAGATAAATATTTTTTAAATTTGTTGAGTAAAATGAGAAAATAGCATTTGGAGATTAGAATCTAAATCCAATATCCTAAAAAATTTAAGGAAATGAGGAAACTTACTTCTAGCGTACGATCCATAGGATCCTGAGAGCACGTACAGCAATTTTGGAATTACTAATACGGTTCCGATACCGATTACGGCTCCCAGTAAAAGTCCTCCTAAGTCAATTTTTGCCGGAGCGTAGGACGAAACGCCATAACCCTAAAAATTGAGCAACATTTATTATAGGAATTAATTTTATAATAATAACTAGAAGAAATATTTTACCCAGCATTGCCCGGATTTTAAGAGATTTCAAGTGCAAAATATTTACAGAAGATTTTATTAGAGTTCCAGAAACAATATAAGAAAGTCACATTTATTTAAATTAGGTGGATTTTCACTATAAAAAAATTAATTTAAATAAATCTGCGTATTTCAGATCGTTTGACATCGTCAAAAGACAAGTTTCTTTAAACTTATTTTTTGCGGATTACGAAAATTCGTTCTATTGTTATTTAGGTAAGAAAATAAAACGCAAGTACTTTCTAATTTTTCAGAAGCAAAGGGAAAGTCCGATTAAAGTTTCATTTTCAGATAAAAAAACGGTTTGTTTCAGTTTTCATGGAGAAACGAAAGTAAAAGTTTCAATTACTTTCAGAAAAAAATGAGATTCTGCTTCCCCCTTCTTTTCTAACGAAAAACGAAATTACTATTAATTTTTTGTCAAAAAGGAAAGTATTTTGAAATTTCGGTTATTATTTAGGAAAAGTCCCTTTGAATTAGAATTTTCTTTGAAAATTAGCAACAAAAATTAATATGTATTTCTGCATTTCCATTTCTGAATTTTTACTTGAAAGAAAGATCAATGTTTCAATTGACAACATTATTTTTACAATTACATTTTGCACTTTTGAAGTTTTTTAATTACAAAACCGAATTAAACAAAATAAAAGCATCTCCGATAAAAGATACTTTTTAACTTTTAAAACCTAAACCAAATACATTTTGCTCTTCCTCAAATTGATCCCCAACATCTATAACGATGTTTAGGTAATTTTTAAATTTATTTACCGATCCCGTTCCTCCAATGTTGGTGAATCCAAATCGTGGTTCTTGACTCCGATCAGTAATATCATTCGTTTCAGAAGGTGAGAATTTCGTCTGAGAACTTTTAACATCACTTACTTCTTGTGATCGTTGAGAAGGAACTGCTAATTGATCCTGAGACTTTGGTGCTGAGTTTGTTAGGTAATCCAGCGAACTTGGAATAAATCTGTTGAAAAAAAAACACAAATTAAAACTTCAAATTGCTTTCAATCACTTTCGAAAAAAAGAGATATAAATCAAATTGATTTACCCATCGGCTTGATATTTAGGAGAAGAGTGAACGAATCCATTGAGTAGTACGAGGGCTGTCAAAATCTTTAAAGTAGTATCTGTCATCTATAACTCAAAAGGAAAATATTATTCATACTTTTCAAATAAAAAAGTAATATTAAGTTTAAATTTATATAATATTTAGTTAAATTCAATCTCAGACATTTTTTCGCTCTGTACTCATAACTTAGGAAATGAGTACTATTGCAGAGCGAAAAAATATCGAATTATAATATTTTTTAAGTAAAATGAAGAGATTAAATTTTGAAGTCAAAACACTGATCCAACACCCTCAATTTCGAGCTTAGTAGAAAATATATCAATACCTCGCTTTTTGAAACTAATTTTCTAAAAAGCAGGATTATAATAAAAAGAGTTCAATTTGATAAATTAATGTAAAAAAGATGCGACCTTTCTTGAAAAGAAGAAACAATTTTGATTGACGTTAAACACTTTTCTTTTCTACAAACTGAGCTCTGAGAAAAAATTCCTTAAATATATAGCCACATACGACAATTTTGTCATCCAAGTTGGTCATAGGGGAAATAATTGTCTGCTCGGTTTCGCTTTCGTTGTCAGATTTCCAGAGAGGACGTTACAATGCGTGACTTCTTTAATATGTTTCTTCTCCCTGAAGACTATCCTGACGTATCTCGTTTGACTCTCGAGGAATTTGTCTCCAAGCTGAAATAATTCCTTATTTTGCAAGATTCATTACCAACTTTTACAAACTCTCGCTGAATTTCTATTTGCCTTTGTCTTTTCTTTAAAAAGGATGCATTTATATTTCAAGAACGATTCGTGACTTGCGTCCAACAGGAAGTCGAAAATTAGATGAGACTTCCTTTGCCGAAAATCACGCCTCGGTGCTCCAGAGATTCGTAATTTGTTTTTGCTTTGTTTACCATTAAGTCTAGTTATTAGACAATTTAAAATTACATCAATTTTTAAGTTTCCTTATATAATAATTCAGGTCATTCGAGAGAGGTTTACAAATTTTTAAAATGTAAAATGAAATTTATCTTGCGATTTAGTGCCAATTGTTATCATATAAAAGTTAATTAAGACCTGTTAAAGGTGTTGGGCTCAAGTTCTAAACTCAAAGTTCAATTTCTTCGTTTTACTCAACGAATATTGGAAATAGATATTTTTTCGCTCTTTTTAAATAAAAGTGTGGCTACAGAGAGAGCAACAAATTTTTTTACTTTAATCATTTTTGCATTTTGATTAAAATGAAAAAAAAACTGACCTCCGAAGAAATCGAATTTGTAGATTGGCGTTTGGGTTCAATACTCTCTAAACCTGATGGATTATAAATTTAGAACAAAATCAAAGAATTTCGCATGTAAATTAAAAAAAAAAATTTCAAATTGGAAGAGACTGACATTTTTTCAAATCACAAATTTTTGGATTAAAAACTTTTAAATTGAAAAGTGTTAAGATTATATTATTTTATCACATTCTATAATGATTGATCTAAATTCTAATTTTAATATTCGATTACTTCATTTTACTCATTGAATATTATAATTAGATTTTTTTTCGCTCTGTAGCGGGACTCACTTTTAAACTAGAATTACAAGTACAGAGCAAGAACATTCCTACTTTTACTACTTTTTAATTGAATGAAAAGATTGAATTTTGAAGATGATTTCGAATTCTTCGTTTTGTGCAAAAAGTATTAAAATTATAATTAAAAGAGAAATATTGTTGTTGGTTCCACACATTGCTTCAGAAAATGCAAAAAGAAAGTGACTTCTCTTCCTGATTTTAGAAAAAGAAAGAAAATATTATTTTAATTATTGCTCTTGAGTAGTTTTAAAATAAACAACCGTATATAAGCCTCATTAATGTGCACAGTAATTTTTAGATGAGAGGACAAGCTAATCATTACATATTTTGAGCCGCGAGAGTGGGCAGGTGGTTATACATAGAGTCTCCCCAGAATTTCCAAGTTCATTGATATTCCTACTGTAATATTAGCTACTTCGCACACAATTTTTTGACTTAATAGTGAGTGTCGAGATAATTAGGAAAAAAAGAATCTGTGTCAAATTCATTAAATCTATAGTCAGATTTTTTTAAGGGGCAAGTTCTGACCTCACAATTCGATTTCTTCAATTTAATTAACAAACATTATAATTAGATATTTTTTTGCTCTGTATCGCTATTCACTTTTTAAATAGAAATAAATATACATATGCAGCGAAAAAATGTTTAATTTTAATACTTTTTTTTTTTGTAAAATGAAGAAATTTAATTTTGAATTTAAATGTCCAATTACTCGTTTCACGCAAAATATATTAAATTTAAATATTTTTTCGCACTGTAGGCAAACTTTCGCTTTAAAGAAGAGTACGTCTACAGAGCGAAAATATATCTAATTATAATCAGTTATAATATTTGTTGAGTAAAATGAGGAAATCAAATTTAGAGGTTGCAACTTGAACCCAAGACTCTCAATGAAGGGTTTTTTACAGTCAGTGAAAATGAAGGATGCGACAACTTCTGTGATTTACCTATTGATAATTTACTTTTTTGGACCATTTGACTTTTTTAAATTCGGCAGTTTTGTAACGCATGGTTCGACAAATGTAAAAAAAACTCGTTTTATTTCCTTCGATTCCAATAACGGAAAAATTGATGTAAGTAGTACTTAAAGATTATTAAAACTCTTTTTAGGCTTCCATATCCGAAGGAAAACGAATATCTCTTCATATTCAAAATAAAAAACTGAACAAGAGACTTTCTTTTCGTTTTGAAGTAAATAAAAAACAGGAAGAGAATTTCGTTTTGATTTCCAGAAATCTCCAAAACTCAAAAAAATCTTTCTTCATTTCTCGAAATGATTATAAATTAGAAGAGAGTTTATCTTCCAGTAAATCAGCTTTCGCTTTATTCCTTAAATTGAAAGAGATTTTCGTTTCTGATTACTAAAAAAAAAGAGAAGAAACTTTAGTTTAAAGATGTTGCCAAGTCCTAGCTTACAAATTAAGTTTCTTCAATTTACGCAAAAAGTATTTGAATTAGTTATTTTTTCGCTCTAAACCCAACACAATTCTATTTCAAAAGTGAGCACCACTGCAGAACGAAAAAATATCTAATTCTAATATTTTTTAAGTAAATGAGATTTCTAATTTTGGGGCTAGAAGTTGGTTTCAACCCCCTTAATTTCGTTTTTCAAAAAGAAATTAAAAGCGCGAGTGTTTTTCGTTTTGTTTGGTTTTTGAAAAAGACACGGAAAATGAAAGATTAATTATTTCCAGCTTGAGCTTAATTTAGCCGTTCCGTTTATAACAATCCCATTAACAAATAAAGAGAGAGACAAAGGAGAAGGTGGAAAACCATCGCCATTCGTAACAGTTAACACCAAAGGAATAGTAGTTTTGGGAATATTACTAGCCACAAGTGCATTCATCGTACCACTCTTCATTCGGCCAACTCCCGAAGTCCATCGGCATTATCGTAAGAATGTAAAATTTAAGGATTCAAGTTTTTATCTCAAAATTCAATTTCTTTATTTTACTTAAAAAATATTATAATTATTTTTTCGCTTTGTAGCAGTATTCACTGTTTAAATTGAAATATGCATACAGATCAAAAAAATATTTGTAAAATCGTTAAAATCCCTTAAAATTCCTAGAAATCTCTTGAAGTCAAAGTAATGGAAAGTCTCGAAAATCAAGCATACATTGTTGTTGCAAAATTTGACGCAAACCTTCGAAATCCTTTAAAATTTGGTTAGACTTCTAGAAACCTCTTGAAATCCTTTAAAATTCCACTAAAATCTTCAAAATCGTGAAAATTTCTTGAAAGTCCGTGCGTGCAGGAGTTTCATTTTTCCACTGCGCGCGTGTAAGAAATAATATTTTTCTCTATCCCATATGGGCGAAAGTACGTTGTTCCGCAGTAGGCTACTGGGATAGAGAAAATATCTATTTCTAAAATTTGTTGAGTAAAATGTAGAAATTGATATACCTGAAAAAATTTTACAAGTACCTGGAAAAATTAAAATGAAGAAATCAAATTCAATAAATTTTTGCGGATTTATTGTGTTTTTTTTAATAGTTTTAAAGTAAAGAGTTTATTTTTAAAAAATTAGTGCTGTAGAACGAAAAAATATTTATTTCTAACATTTGTTGAGTAAAAGCTGGTAAAAGAACTATTTTTTCTTATTCTTTCGAGTTTTGTCCTCAAATTCAATCGTCTCGTGTCACATAAAGGGTACTAAAATTAGAGCTTTTTTCACTCTATTCACATATGGTATTTCTATTTACGAAATGAGAAATTCTATAGAGTGAGAACATTTAGAATTATAATACTTGTTAAATAAAATGAGGAGATCGAATTATCAGATTAAACTTGGATCCAACGCCCTTAAGACAGTCTTAGATAATAATTTCGAATTACATTGTATTTTAAATTTAGGGACTGCCGAGGATTTTGAGTGGTGGAATCTTGGATACGCAGTTAATGAAATTTTGTTACGTAATGGATATGTTACTCCCTGCATACAACGAGTTTTATGTTCAGTAGTAACGAGAATTAAACGTTCTGAAAATCCAACCAGCACTGGAAAAATGATCGAGGGTATCGTTAGGTAATATTCTCTACTCGTTGATATTTAACTTGAGTATTTATACTTGATTTCTATATCAAATTTGATTTTTGACAATAGCCACAGGTGGTTTCAGCAATTCGCTAATGGTAGCGTGATATTGGATGCAATCAAGATAGGAGAAGAAACCGAAAAAGACTGTCCCACTGCTTACAAAGGGTGCCTCTTAAATCAAAATATGATTGATAATACAATAAAAGCCTTCAGTATAATCTGATTTAAGAAGCCTGAAAAATGAGTGAAAATTAGTAGCTGTATATATATATTATATATATATATAATGTCTAGAGTTTACTGTTATTATTATCTCTACATTAAATTTAAGCTAATTATTCTAGCATATTTTAATTATTTTAATATTCTCCTCCACGTAATGTTTCCAAAGCTACGATTCTGAAAATTAATTTTCATTTAATCAAATATAGTAATAAATGAGAATGTAAAAACGAAAGTCACTTCCAATTTTTCTATGTGAAAAATAACCGAAAGTTTCTCTTTTTTTGTGTTTGTATTTATTTGAATAATTTTGTTTGTTTTCAGAAGAAAGTCTTTTCCAGGTTTACTTGATTTTTAAAATTAAAAACATTATTTCTCGTTTCCAATATAAAAATAAAAGTCTTTTCCAATATTTCGATTCATTTTCAGGACGTCAACTTTTTCAAGAGTGTTGGATCCAGGTTTTATCCTAAAAATTGGATTTCTTCATTTTATTCATCATAATTATAACTAGATATTTTTTCGTTATATAGTATTCTTTGTGATTTTTTAAATAGAATTTTGCGTATAAAGCGAATAAATGTTTAATTATAATATTTATTTATTAAAATGAGAAATTTGAATATTGAAGTTAAAACTTAAGTCCAAACCCTTAACTATATAAACTCGAAGAATTCTCTTCGAAGTTTAAGTGGAAAATGTGTGTGCGACGAAAAAAGATCAAATTAAAAGAATATATTTCCAGGTTAAACTATAATTGACGGTTCCATTTATATCAGTTCCATTACGAAATACAGAAAGTAAAGAAACAAAGCCACTTGTAATAATTAACACCAAAGGAATAGCAGTTTTAGGAACAATAATAGCCACAAGTGGATTCATCCTACCATTTTTCATTGATACTAATCATCAGTCATCCAAAATATCGTAAGAATACAGAAAATAAACTAAAAAAAACTAAGGGTTCTAACTTCAAAATTCAATTTCCTTATTTTACTCGACAAAGAGTAACGAAGAGTTCGAAATGTTATCTCTAAATTAAATTTTTTCATTTTAAAATTATATTTAAATAATAAGTACCACACTACTAAATTTAAAATTATTTAATTTCTTAATTTAGGGATGAATCATTGCATTGTTTTGTAAAATTGTTGTAAAACTGATGAAAACTTCTATAATAATTTTAAAAAATTTTTATTCAACAGCAACAAGTGGCTACAGAAATACGTTAACAATAGCCTAATAATAGATGCTATCACAACAGGACAAGGAGTCGAAAAATTTTGTCACTATTATAAAGACTGTCCTCTGTCGCAAGGAATAATCGATAATACGTTAAGAGCCTTAAATATAATTTAATTTCGAAATCTTGTATTATATTCCTTTCATTTCTTGTGTTACTTGTGTCAAAATTTCTAAAGTCTATAATAAAAGCTATTGTAGAAGCTAGCCAAGAGTTTAAGTGTCAATAAATACTGTTGTTTTTTTAAAAATAATTTTGTATTACCTGTCATTTTTTAATTTCACTTTTTTCATTCTTCGATATCAGTTTTAATGAATCGAAAGCCTTGGTCAACTGAGCAAGATCGAAAGGAGTATGTCCCAGCATATCTTTTTTGTTTATATCTACTCCCTTTTCTAAGAGAAATTCAACGCAATGTGGATGATTGTGTTGAGCTGCAAGATGCAAAGACGTTCTTCCCGAAACATCTGCTTTACATAAATCTGCTCCAGCAAGTTCGTAAGATTTCAGTCGTGTGAGGTTTCCAGCTGCTGATGCAGCACACAATTTTTCACCGAGCATACGAGTTCGTTCATGAAGATGGGCACCGCACTGCCGCAAGAGTTTGATTATCTGCAAGGAAAGATTTATGTTAAGAGCGCTGGATCCAACCTCTATCCTAAAAATTCGATTTCTTCATTTTACTCAACAAAAATTACAACTAGGTAACCGCAAATAGAATTAAGCGTATAGAGCGAATAAATCCCTAATTTGAATACTTTTTGCATAAAACGAGATGTTCAAAATAAATATAAAAATTCGATCTCTTCATTTTACTTAAAACGAAATGAAATATAATAATTTGGCGCTCTACACGCATAATTCGAATGGAAAAATGATTATCGTTACATAGCGACAAAATAATTTGTAAATATAAAATAATTTTATAAGTAATAATATAAGTAAAATAATTTTGTTATGCAATGCCATTTCTATATCTATTGAGATATCGAGTTGAAAATTTCTAAAAATAAAGTAAAAGCGTTAAAGTACGGTTATCTGGTCCAAAATAGAATAGAATAGAATTTATTTCATTGATTTTACATTCAGAATATTTACATTTGTTCCATAGTCTTCTCCTCTCCTTCTTAATACAATAAAAAATTTGTATGATTTTAACATTTTAACATGTAACTGTACCTGCTGATGATCATATTCAATTGCGTCTATCAAAGGGGTGCGATTAAATCTATCTTTTGCATGTACATTCGCTCCCATTATCAAAAGATGTCGAACGACAGAAAGATCGCCTTCGCAGCAAGCAATATGCAAAGCCGTTCGTCCATCAGCATCCTCCTGGGAAATATCTGCACCCTATTTCGAGAAAAAGGTTTAAAGAAATTTGATGAATATGAGAAAAATTTTTTTAAGGGTGTTGGGCTGAAGTTCTAAATACAAAATTCAATTTCTTTATTTTACTCAACGAATATCAAAGATAGATATTTTTTCGTCCTACAACGGTACTCTTTTCTAAAATATAAGTGTGCGTATAGAGCGACAAAATGTGTACTTTTAATACGTTTTGAGTAAAACGAAGTATTTGAAAACTAATTTCAAAAGTCAATCGCTTCATTTTATGCAAAAACTGATTAAAGTATGGTAGATATTTTTTTTCTCTGTACATATACTTATATCTGAAAAATAGGTACCACCACAGACAAAAATAAAACATAATTTTAATGTTTATCAAGTAAACTGAAGAGATCGAATTTGGATGTAAATTCTTTAATCTAACACCCTTAATTGACGATGCCAAATTTTGCCCGGTCTAACAAATTTATGATTTTAATAAATCGAAACTTAAGTATCCATAAAAAATAAGCCAAATGTGGAATAACCAAAGGAAAACAGTACACCATTTGATTAAAAGCAAAAAAAAACTTTCGACTTCTAAATTCCAATTCAAATTCATACTTAAAATTTGTCTTAACTTCCATGATATAAACTTTGACAAAAAAACTCATTAAAATAGCATACGTATTCTTTAAATGATTCCAGTTTTTTGATATCTCGAGCAATAACTGATGCGTTTAGCATTGCCGGAAATAAAATTGAAACTAATTCGAAACGTTCGCTTGGCGAACTAGCATTCAAAGATTGTGCGACGGCATCAACGAGGTTCCAATCTTTCATACTTGGAGGCTTTCCCCCAGTCAACTCGCCCCTCAAATTTGTCTGCATCATTGAACGTTTTTTTTTTGTATCCCATTCTTTTTTCGAAAGCACGTATGAGAGTTTTGTTAAAGCTGCTTCTGGTGTCATATCGTATCCGGCAATTACACCTGTATGAAATAAATGATTGAATAATAATAAAAATATTAATGTTAAATGTTTTAAGGTCGTTGGATCCAAGTTCTAATTTCAAATTTTATTTCTTCACTTTACTTAACAACAAAAAATCTAGTTATATTATAATTTTTGTTGACTAAAATTGAGAATTCGAATATAAAGTTTAACTTCAAAATTAAAATTCCTCATTTTACTTAACGAATAAAAGAATTAGGTAACTTTTTGCTCTGTAGGCGAACTCTTTTACGAAATAGAAGTATGTCTATAGAGTCAAAAAAACGTTTAATTTTATTGCTTTTTGCGAAAAATAAAGAACTAAAAACTTAAGCTCAAAATTCCGTTTTTCTTTAATTTTACAAAAGAAGAATTAAGAATAGGAAGTTTTTCGCTCTATACCTACAATTCTATTTAAATAATGATTACCACTAAAGAGCGAAAAACTATCTAATTATAATATTTATTGAGTCAAACGAGGAAATCGAATTTTGAGATTAAAACTTGGAACCAACACCCTTAAGAAAATTTCGGAGAATATCATCCTACCAGCATCGCTAAGAATTTGTCCTGCTTCATAGATACAAGCGACACTACCAGTAGGACATTGCGTAATATTAACTACGATAACCCCTCGATTAGTTGCATCTTTAAATGCTGATATGATATCCTCTCGATTGCTCGGAATATTTCCAGCTCCGTAGCTTTGCAAAACAACTCCCTCGATTGGTGGTCGAAGAAACGCTTTTATCAGTTCACCTGATATACTAGGAAAAAGTCGAAGTAAGCCCACGTTTCTGTTTAAAGTCGTGTGCACATGAAACTGTTCTAAAGCACCAGAGCGAAAAATAGAACGATAGTCCACTGCAATTACATATAGAAAGATTTTAAAAACTAGAAAAGCAACTTCCAAAAAAAAAATACAGGGTGGCCACTCAAATTACATAGAAAAATTCCCGTTAAAAATTGTATGACATGGTTTCTATTTGAAATTCTACAATTTTAGGTCCTTCAGATATTTTTTTTTTAATTTTAAGAAAAGTACATTTGATTATATCATATTTTGAAAAATTTTCAGGCATTTTAAATTTCAAAGAATTTTACTGGATTTCAAAGGATTTTCCAAAATTTTAAGGGTATTTTCGAGATTTAATAAGATTTTAAAGAATTTTAAGGAATTTCACGAGTCATGGGATTAAATTAATCGGGTGCATCAATTTAAATTATTACCAAAGTGATTAAAATTTAGTAAAATAAATTATAATTTATTCTATCAATTATTAGCAATTATTTAAATAAATTAAATTTATGTAATTGTCAAGTTAAATATTTAAAAAAGCTACTTTTCATTTTTAAATATAAAATAAACTTGTTTATTTAACGAACTATTAGTATAAACTTTAAATTCTTTTTTAATCACTTTAAAAGCCTTTAAAGATTTTAAAATCTTTTGAAATTATCTGAAATACTATGAAAATACTAAAATAAATATTACTTGCAAATTCTGTGAAATCCCTATTATATTTTAAAGACTTTAAAATTTTTTACTTCCTTCTGAAGTTCTTCAAATTCATTGAGATTCCTTAAAATCTTTTTAAATCCTTTGAAATCTTGACATCTGGTGTACATTCAAAATTCGAGTAATAAACTTTTCGAATTTTAAAGAATCCTAGTTTTTCAAAAAATTTCAGATTATTTCTCGACTTTATGCCGGTACTCAAAATTGAAAACTAATTTCAGGTTTTCTCGGTCAGTGACCACCCTGGTAGTACCAACGTATTATTTTCAGATAAATAAAAAAACAATACCTTCGATTTGGATACCAGCCACAGCGAGAGGTGGTGAATTTGGCGAATGGAAAGCATCAAACGTATTAGTAGAAACCTTTGTGGTACGATTTCCACGCATCAGTTTATTATTGAAGAAAATACAAACCTCAGGTATATTGTAGTTTGCTGCGATGATAAGAGATGCTAAAATATTATCAAGGCCGTCGCTCCTTGAGTCAAAAATTGAAAGCTGAGATCCCGTTATGACGACTATTTTTCCAAGAGCTTCCAGCATGAAGGATAATGCAGAGGCTGTGTAACTCATAGTGTCCGTTCCATGCAGGACGACAAAACCATCGTAATCTTCATATGCCTCCTAAATAAAATTTTTTTAAAAATTCAAGTCGTAAAATTGGTCCCCGATGAAATATGTTCTATTATAGTGGGATTTTTAAATGAGAAAATGAACTATTAATTGAATAGTTTACTTTTTAACCGATAAGATGGATTATCAACTAAATGTTGAAACTTTTAACGAAAAAAAAAAAGGATTTTAACATGCAAAAGTATAATTTTGAACCAGAAAGTGAATTTTCAATTAAATTGAACTGATACTAACATTTTGTTGAAAATTTAACAAGAGAACGACAAACCTTATCACAATCTGGAAAGAAAACTTAAATATCTTTGCTTACTTTGATGTCTTTAGCTATTCGAATCCAGTCATCCATTGTCATATTACTCGAATCTCGAAGTGGAGAATATTCCTTGACATCGTAGACGACACGTCGTTTATGTTCGTTTGTCAATCTGTGTTGAATAAGGTATTAATTTTAATAATTGTATCCTAAGTTTAAAAATACATTATTTATCACGTAAATAAATATTCAAGCAAAATGGATCAAGTTTTATATTTCTTTTCCAGTGATTCAACTTTAGATATTATCAACTACTTTGCTATTTTCGTCAAAAAACTGCAAGCAGATATCAGCCAAGTGATAAGAATTTGCGAAACATGTTGGCATTGATCGCATTGCAATGATCAGAATAATAAATTATCAGTACAAATATAATAATTTTACTCACGGCAAAACTAGAGGACCTCCTGGACAGAATCTCTCTTCTGCGTAGTTCTTATCATGCATATTAGGAAATTGTCTGAGATTATTTACGAAAGCGTCGGCTATCGGGATCAGAGCTGTAAAAATTTATGAAGAAATTATTATTATGTGCTCTAATTAGGGTAGATCTGATAATTAATTGAAAATCCTATCCTATAACTAGTAATGAACTAAATAAATTAAGAATTAAGAGCGTTGGATCAAAGTTTTCACCTCAAAATTCGATTTCTCCATTTTCCTTACCCTTACTTTACTTACCTTACAGAAAAATATTTAGTTATAATTTGTGTTGAGCAAAATGAAAAGATCGAGTTTTGAGAATAGAACTTGAGTCCAACCAGCCCAACTCTCCTAATTGGAACTTATTGTGTCTCAATTATTAACTAATTTGAATCATTTACTATACATATTCATTTTCTGTTAAGGTGTCATTGAAGCTTTAGACCTTAGAGGCTATCAGTAAATAAAACATAAACACAAAATCTTTTTATGAATTCCATTTCCTCATTTTAATTAACAAATACTATAATTAAATATTTTTCGCTCGGTATAAGTACTTCTTTTATAAATAGAAATGTGTTTATAGAGCGAAAAAATAATTATTTAAACACTTTATTATTAAAACGAAGATTTCGAAATCTAATCTTAAAATTCAATTTCCTTATCTTCTAAAAAAAAGTATTAAGATTATAAATTTTTACGCTCTGTATGCATATTTCTATTTACAAAGGAAGAGCGCTACAGAGCGAAAAATTATCTAATTATAATATTTTTAAAATAAAATGAAGAAATCGAATTTTCAGATTAGAACTTGGACCCAACCCCCTTAAACTATTTAATTAATCATATAAAAAGTACCTCCAATTTCATTTCTGACCATTCCAATAGTGCCACCAGTATAAAGAACAAGAACTCTTCCTTCTAGGTTGTTCATTTCATCATGAAATTTTCCAGTTGATAAGTTTCGGTTTTGGAAAAACGTCGAATTTGATTTTTGCCCATTCATATTATTTTCAAGAACACTTTCAAGACATCTGTTACTCATAAAATTACTTTCTATTCCTGAGTCCATGATTGACATCTAGTTTCAGACGTTTCCTGTAATTATATAAAAGAAATAAGGATCAATCAGCGGATATAACCTAATATAATAAAAATACTGTTTCCATTAAATAATATATTAAATAAACAAATTTTTTTACTAATATGAATTGTGGATCAAACCAGTTATTTGCCTATTTGTAGTATTTGTACATGTGTCAACATGTGTGCCTTTTTCCAAAAACAAGATCGTTGTTTAAAAAAAAAAGATTGTATTGCTATTGGAGTGTTCAG
>JAUESI010000028.1:465831-517158 GCA_032275145.1 Synergus laeviventris | reverse complement strand
TATTTAGTTAAAATTTAGGTTTCTTTAATTTAATTAACCTTTGTATTTTATCTTTCAACTACTATATCTTTAATATTAATTTGAAACCTTTGAAATAATCAGAATTGTGAAAATCTATTGAATGCAAGACTTTGAAGCTTTCTAAATTGAAATATTATTGAATTTATTAAGATATACTTAAAAATTCTATTATTTCATTTTACTTAAAGGTTATGAATCAAAACCCTAACTTTAAAACGAAATTCAACATTTTACTCAAAAATTACAGATTTTATTTTAAAAAAATGACTGCCACTACAATTATAACTTGGATCCGACATCCAAAAAGAAATAATTTGTATACATTTTTATCAATTCAGCAACGAAAGCAGTAAAGCTTTCGTGTGTAAGCCTTCCAAACTGTATTCTTATTTTTATTTGAAGAATTTGTATTACATTCTTATATTATTTGTCTTTAAGGATCTCGTAAAACTGCAGCCTACGGATTCTGATGATCAGGAAAGTATCCTATCAGACGATAGTATTGAGTCTCCTTCAGAGAACCCACTCATCACATGGACAGTCTGGTTCCTCTATTTTTTACTTTGGGCCACACTTTACGCCCTTGCTTTGCGATTTGAATTCGGCGCCATATATTTTATCCTCTCCAGTTTCTATTTAATATGGGCCAATACTCGAACTGTTCCCAAAAAAGAAGGAGAATTAAGCGCTTATTCAGTATTCAATCCTGATTGTAAACCAATTCACGGCACCGTCAACGCTGAACAACTTGAAAGGGAAATGATATTTATGTGAACGGCCAAACTTCGCTGATTGAATAAGTTAACAAGTAGGAAATACGATCTACGTGAATATCATATTTTTTAATAATTTATCCAACAACGTTATGACTGATGACTATAATACATAATTGTGATCTTAACGATAGAAATGTTTTTTAAAAAGTAGAAAAGTGTCTTCCATTTTGTTTTAAGTTCTGTTTGTGTAACTGAGTAATAAGTTATATGATAAAAATGTAGAAATTGTTAAAAAAATAAAACCTCAGCTTTGATTTTTTCAATATTTCTCAATCTCAAGCTTGTAAAATTCCCTGAACGTTTTCAGAACATTCTTCTATTTTCTTCAATGATCGGTGTTGCTCGTCAAGACAAAGGAGAGTTTTGTCCAAGTCCAAAAGCAGATCGTTTGCAATACGAACATTCAGTGAACTGAAAAATTAATTTTTTCTATAAAATTAAAGCTTTGGAAAGCAAGTGTCTAACTGGATTAGGAAAATAAAGTAAATTAGAGTACTTAGTTGTTTCGACCACGCTGAAGTTTTCGGTATAATTCGCAAATTTGTCAATCAGGTTGTTCAAATTCCCTATCATGTTTCTCGTCTCTGAAATTTTTAAACCTACATTATCAAACTGAATCATTTTTCATTTTTACAGCTAGAAATTTACCTTCACTTTCAGCAAGTCTTGAAGATTCAATAGCCTCGAGACTTCGAAGTATCGTCTCATTTACATTTTTTGGATTCCAAGGAAGAATTATACTCTCTGATAATCGCCAGATACTTAAACCAATGACCTGAGCAAGTATTTTCTTATCTCCACTCGTCAGTGAAGAATTTTTCCCCTTCTGAATTAAATAACGGTGTAAGTTGACAATTTATAAATGAGGAAATTGAGTGTCAAGGTTAGAACTTAGATCCAATACCCTTAATAATAAAATTAACTACGTTAATCTGCTTACCGCAACTTACCACGAAAGAAAGCATAGCATGAGGAATGTTCAAATCAAGACGAGGCAGAGAAATTAATTCTCTTTCATTACAGATACTAATTCCCGTTGAGCTAAAACCAGTCATTGAATCAGCAGCTTTTATAACTCCAGCTTGAGCGATGTTGGATCCAGAGACCAACAGACAAGTAACTTGTTCAAATAATGAGCTACTCGAACCTTGTAGAGAATTATCAGCCACTGTTATAAATGCGACAATTTTTGATTGCATATAACTTGGTAATTCATCAAAACAGTCTCTGGAGGAATTTTCGCAAGTGCAGAATAAAATTGTTCGTCTTGGATTCCAATCTTGTTGTTCATGAACTTTGTTGAGGCTTTTAACCAACTCGATCACCACTTTGACTCTTTTCTCGATTAAGGATATTACCACGTATCTATCTGTTGATAAAAAAAAAGTTAATAGAAATTAAGGGTGTTGGCTCCAAGTTCTATCCTCAAAATTCGATTTCTTCATATTACTTGACAAATATTATAATTATGTAGATATTTTTTCGCTATGTATAGTTAGTCATTTTTGAAATAGAATTCGATTAATTTGTCAATAAATTATTCTTATGATAATTAAAAAAAATCTTATATTAAAATATGTATAGAAACTTCTATATCTGAGTGTGTATTTTACGGATATAAAATTAATTCAAAAAGATTTCAAGGTATTCGAATTATTTCAAAGAATTTAAAAAAGTTTAAGTGATTTCAAAGGATTACAAAACATTTTTAAAAATATTTTAGGAGATTCCAGAAGATTTAAGAGATTTCAAAAGATTTAAAAGAAATTTAAAGAGATTTCAAAATGTTTCAAAATTTTTTATAGAAATCAATCAATTTCAAGAGACTTAGCGGATTTTAAAAAATTGAAAACAAAAATTATAGAAATCAATATTCAAGAGACTTGGCAGATTTTAAAGAATTAAAAAAAATTCAAAAGATTTAAAAGATTTTTGAAAAAGATAATGTTATTAAATTTCCAAACTTATTTCTTTAAGATGTCTTGATATCCTTTATTTAAAGATATTCAATATCCTCAAATTCTTTTGAACTCTTTTCAAGTCTTTTGGAAAAATCTGTAATTTAAAAAATTGTTGAGTAAAATGAAAAGATATTGAATTTTGAGCTTAATTTAGAATTATTCGTTTTACGCCAAAAGTATTAAAATTAAACATATATGTATTCGCTGTATAGGCATATTTCTACTTTAAAACGAAATATATCTACAGAGCGAAAATATATCTAATTCTAATAATTATTAAGTAAAACGGGGAATTTCATTTTGAAATAAAAATTTGTATTCTTATATATAGAAGTAAAAAATAAAGCATTTTAAGTTTAAGTTATAAATAACGTTCATAATCGAACATTTCCAGATTGGAAACGTTCTAAAAGCAACAATTTCAAACTCGATACATTAAAAATGAATTAAAATTGTTACACGAATTCTAGAATCAGTGCCATTTCTAGGGTTAATCAAAGACTAAAAATCAGGATAATTTTTTGAAAAGGCAGGACACCTAACTTAAGAGTTTTGGATCCACGATGTAAATAAAAATTGGATTTTCTAATTTTTCTCAACAATTATTAGATGTATTTTCGCTCTATTCTACTACTCAATATTTTAATAAAAATATGTATACAGAGCAAAAAAATGTACAAAATTAATATTTTTTTTCTAAAATGAAAAGGTAGAATTAAGTATTAAAAATATGCATTTTATTGCTCTATAGCCACACTCCCATTTTCAAAAAGTGTATATATACAAATCGAAAATACATGTAATTATAATAATTAAGTAAAATGAGGAAAATGGAATTTTTAATTAAAATTAATTTCTAATTTTTTATAACAGATTTATAATATACAAAAAAGTGAAAATTTCTTCTTTTAGAGAAAATTATTGGCCTGCGACTTGAAATTAAAAATGATAAAATTACATTGTAAAATATAAACTGTAAAGTCTGTAATGTAGTAAGAAAAGTAAAATTGGCCTTATTATGAAAAATCAAGACATTTTCAAAATTTTCAAAAATAAATCAGGATGGTGCAAATTCTTAAAAAATCAAGAGATTAAAAAGAGACAAGAGATGAAAAATGAAATTCTCACCTGATTCTCTCGATCCTTGAACTTTAACAACAGTGCACGATTTGAATTTAAAGACCTGTTGAATGAATGAGTTGGTGAAGTTTTCCTGAAATTTTTCAGCTTTCAACAAATTTGGATCCTCGACAAAATTCGCACCTTCTAGAACGTCAAACACCTGATGCTGAAGATGTTCCGTCATTTCCAGGCCATTATTGGCAAGTTGCAATCTTGTTTTTTCTGCTCTTACCATCATATTTCTTTCGGCGGCAAATCTTCCCAACATAAATCCTCCCAAGAGAGCCAAAAACCCAATAGAAAACAAAAACGAAATGCAACTTCGTTTTGTTACAAACTCACTCGATTCCCCAAAACCTCGTGACATTTGCATACTCAATATTCTCTGCATATTTATTTTTTTATAATTCTTTTCCTCAAAATATACACTTTTCTTCAGAGAGTTTAGAGTTTAGTTTAGAAAGTACTTAATAAGTAGTTAGAAATGAGATTTAAAAAATAAGATTTGTTTTTGCGATGCGTAACTGGAAACTTCTTTTATTAATATATCTATTTATATTGACGCGAGAATAGAAATAAAAATTTCACGGATATAACGCGATTGGCGACCATAAACTCAGCATCTGGTATATTTTTATACCAAATCGACTCTTTGAAAGCCGTTACAATTCTCATCTTCGAATTCCCATTACAAAATTGCAAAAATTAAGTTTTTAAATTTAAATTTAAATTTTATTTCCGAAAAGGAATTAAATTTGATCTTAAATTTAAATATTAAATGAATTTAAAAAAAAACTTATTTGAATTGATTATTGCAGAGGCTCTAGTCTCTTTTAAATCACCTTGATTGATTTGATTATTAAATCCAAAAACTGATTTACTATCAAGTGTCCGAACAACAAGTTTTAGTTTTTGGAACGTGAGAGTCTTGAATTTGTCTTTTGAGAATACCCACGGTTGACGAAAGACTGCGTGGGATCAGCTCAATATAAGTTGGACGTCTTCAGTTCTCCCCGCTACATTTCTTGTTTTCTTAGTTTACGCCAAGTCTAAAAGGTTTCAGTTTTATAACAAAACCGGATGCAAATAAATTCAAAAAATATTTTTAATTGAATCCTCTTTAATTCGGGACTATATCTTTTTGCCGAAAAACCAAAATCCTGAATGTGTGAAAAAAATACTTCTCGGATATTCCAATTCCCGAAAAATGTTCATTAACTAAAATCGAAAATCACCGAAATTTCAATTTCTTGAAAATATAAAATACTAAAATTTTTAAATTCCCGGAAATAAAAAATTTTATTTTTAAACTTAAAAATTTTTTATCAAAATTTCTCCACTTTTTTTTTGTTTATTCCTCTTTAAAAAAATTTTTGAAATTTTAAAAAATAATTTTGGAGTAGTATTCCACAAAATGTTTAAAGAATTTTTGAAAGGAAATTAAAAATAAAAATTCTAGAGAAATTTTGAACAAAAATGTTGAAGATATTTTGAACACAAGTTTTGTACCTACGAAAATTTCAAACATTTAAAAAAAAATTTGTTTCTTTTCGGGAATTTAATATCTTTATGAAATTGAAATTTTTATAATTTTCCACTTTCGTTAATAAACATTTTCGGTAATATTATTCTTATTCGAAAATTTGTAATTTCGGGAATTTTTTTTTTTCGGTATTTTTTTTGGTAAAAAGAATTCTTTTTTAAAGCTATCCCTACCTTACTAAAATTTTTTTATATCAAATTGGAAATTTCTAAAATTAAAAAAAAATTTTTTTGATTAATATAAATAAATATAGAAATGTCAATTGCGGGGAAAAAGATGCCGGTAAGGTAGGGGTTCAAATTTCTAATATTTCTAATTATATTTTTTAAATAAAAATGAAAAAATCTAATTTTGAGATAAGAATTTGGATCCAATACTCTGAAATTTCATATTAATTCAACATAATTTAGATAAATTAAATTAAATTTACTAATTCATCGAATTCAAGTTAGCATTATATACTATATCTATATACTAATATTTTCTAGAGTTGCTTTATAAAAATAATTGAAGTTTTGAAATTGGATAAAAATTGAAGAAATTTGAAATTAATGACAATTTGTAGATATTTAAATAAATTATTAAAAATAAACGACATAGTAATGCTATTACTTATATCTGAGATTCATTTCTAAAGTCAAGTTATCTTAAAATTTTGCTTGAAAGTTGTCCCCATAAATTTGAAAATTTATTCTCTAGTCTTCCGCATTTGTAACATAAGTATATATTCTCTATCCCTACTATTTGGGACATCATTGATGTATATAAATAGTTCATGTCTTACGCATACGTGCGAGGCTATGTATCTATAGAATTCTGAACTCTTGCATCTCAAACGATGGGTCTACATATTTTCCAGAAACGAAAACGAGTCCCAGTTTAATTTTCTACAAAATTATCTACGATCTCTTTTGTTCTCCAACTAGAAATATTATAGACATACAACAGCGCAAGAAACATTGCAATGACAATTAATAAATTAATAACATGCAAATCCAAAATTAATTTCAATCGATTTACATGGAATTAATAAATTTTCAATGCTTTAAACTAAAAAAGATGTCACTATTATGACTTTCAATTTTTATCTGCAAAATCAATTTAAAATTGAAAATTTCCTTTGTCTGGAATTTTATCGGTGGACCAATCTCTTTCGGATTTTTGAACCTCAAGACTCTTAGATTCAAGTCTTTGGAAACGTTCTTGGAAGTCGTTGAAGACGCTATAAACCTGATATTACAAGGAAAGTAAGCCTAATTTTTTAGGAGGCATTCGACCTGGATCATGAAAAAGGTATAAAATAAATAAGTTCCATAACTTAAATTATAAAGAGTTTTTATCAAAAGCAATCTTCTTTCACAATTATAAATAATCATTCTGATACTAATAGCTATTTTTACACAAGACTTCAGAAAAATTTAATTTAAATTCTAAACTCTGAAGGGTATGTGATAATTACCATAAAAGCAAATTTAGTTTCCTCAACTTTACACTTGCAATAATAAATATTTTTTGCTAAAACTGGGCCATTTACCTCAGTTTCGTACAGGTGGGGGTAGTAAATGGCCTAGTTTTAGCAAAAAATATTAATTATTGTGAGCGTGAAGTTGGAGAAACTAAATTACTCTTATGGTAAAGTATCACATGCACTTAAGAGTGTTGGGTACAAAGAATACCCTCGAAATTCGATCTCTTTATTTTAGTTAATAAATATTATAATTACACTTTTTTCGCTCTGTACCTATAATTCTAATGAGGAAATCGAATATTGAGGTTCGACATTGTATCTAACATCCTTGAGTGGTAGTTATATGTACAAGTCTTTAAACTTAACTAAAGCTCATCTAACAATTCAAATACCGTTTTTGCGCAAAAGCAAGACCACATCCCGAACAAACAAAAGGCTTTTCGTTACTATGTACAGAATAATGCCTCGAAAGTTCCCCTTACAGAAAACTTTCTTTCGCAAGTTTGACAAGTAAAATCCTTCGCTCCCGTATGAGCATTGAGCAGTCGTATGATTTTGCAACCTCTGTCTATTCCTGAACCGTTTCCCAGAAAATGAACACAAATGTAGTTTGTAATCTGTATGAATTTGATTATGAACGTAAAGTGAGTTGAGCAATTTTGACAAGTATAAGGCTTTTCGCCAGTATGGAAAAGTCGATGATCATCACGCGATCATTTGGTAGCAAAAGCTCTGCTACAGATATCAAACATAAGATTTCAAACACTTATGAACATCTCTCTCATGTATCGCTAAATCTTGCTCAATTTTGTATAGTATATTCCCACAAGTTTTACAAACATAGGGTTTCGTTCCCGCGTGAATGTGAATATGTCTTATGAATCCTCTCTTGGTAAAGATCAATTTCTTGCAGGTAAGGCACTCGTAAGCAGTTCGACCTAGAAAGATTTTCTCGCTTTCCATAAGAAATTTCTCCTCATCTGGATGATCCGAGAAGTGTAAATTCTCCTTTTCATTAGAAAATTTCTCTTCAATGTCGACCTGCTATCTGGAAAACAAAGACATGGTGTCTAGCGAACTTTCCATTTCAAAATTCCGGATTTTCTGGGTAAAAAAATGGTTTTCTCGGTTTTGCTTTTGTAATATATGTTTCTCAATATCGTAACTCATTATTAAATTACAGTGTTTTTGAAACCAAGTTTTAACAAACTTGGGCACATTTTGAGATATTGGTTGTGCAAATAAGACCCAAAATATCGGCATTCATTCTAAATTCTCGCGTACTCCTTTTCACTCTTATTTTATATGAATCTTAATACAGAACTATCTATTTCGTTACATCCCTTCTTCGCAATATTCTGTCCCCAAACACAATGTCCCCAAACACAATAGTGCCATCCAAAATTATCCATCATAGAAAGTTACAAAGTAAATGACTTTAATTTCAACTATAATCAACAGGACAAAATAAAAGACATGAACTTGATGACATACATATATACTCAAAAATCCTTTATGTCATCAGACATATCGAATAAAAAGTTGTTAATTTATAGAATAAAATTAAATATGAAAGATGCATAACAGAAGTAACAACACTTCATAATATGATATTGACAGCAATAATATCTCCACAAGAGTTCGAGTTTCAATATTTTAGCAAACTGCTGTTTGAAACGAGATGAAGTGATTCAGTTTGGAAAATGCAATCCACTACAAGCAAAAAATGTTATAATGAAATACCAGTAACATGAAATAAAGAATTAAAATTCTTAAGACACCGATGTGAAGCTGTATGGCATATCTAAAATTCCAGATGTATGCACACCGACTTTATAGGGCTTGGGCCGAACATTCATTCCTTGTTTTACTGCTAGGACTGCAACTGGAGTCTCATTTTAAAATAAAGTATCTGTCTTGATTTACGAATCATTGGGAGAATAAAACCTAAATAAAAAAGTGACCGTAAAAGTGATAACCATCGAAACATCTAGAAAGCATGGGCACATTATCATAGAAGACAATGTTCACATCCTAGATTCTATTTACAGAATTCGTGACTCTCAAGTCCGAATTCCTATTAGCAACAACAGAGAATCTGATTTGAAATTAAGTGACGAGCAAATAAACTATCAATTTATCGATGCCGCCTCAGAATGAGTAGAACGTATTAGTTATGTTACGCATAAAGAACTAAATGCGAGGTTAAAGCTCCTAAACGAAAATCTGAGATTGAAACATCAAAGATGTTTTTAAACCTGAGATAGAAAAGATAGTCACGTCCTATAATGATATATTTACACTACCAGGAGATCCACTACCTTCTACAGGTTTAACATCTCATAAAATCATCCTGAAGGACGAAGGAAATATCAATGTTCATCGACCCCGACATCCGGAATGCCACAAAGAAGAAATCTTTAAGTAGGTAAACGAAATGTTGCGAAAAAAGATAATAGAAGAGTCCAGCTCACCTTTTAATTCACCACTTTGGGTGGTTCCAAAAAAACGTGAAGCATCGGGAAGACCGAAATGGAGACTCGTTATCGACTTTAGGAAAATAAACGAAAAATCAGACCAAGACGCCTCTGCTATCGGTAATCGATGACATCCTTAATCATCTGGGAAATGCGAAACTCTTCTTAGTTTGACTGCTAGGGCTGCATATTCGTATTCCCTCTAGGTGTAGTCAGTCTACTTTCTCACACATTGTAAGCCTTTCTGTGGGCCGTAATTCAAATTATAACCGCCGATCGTACGCCGTAGTCTATACAGTAATAGTCAGTATGTCACACTAATAAGTCTCAAGTTGTCGCTTTCACTTGTACGCAAAATCAAGGATGAATAAATATAAAGTTATATCAAGATGGTGAATTCTCAATTTAAAAACCCTGACCTTTCCATATAAGATCTCTTGCCTACGAGGCTTACTAGTTATTATTATTTTTTTAAAATAAGAACCAGTGCAATACCGCTTGAGAAATCAATACATTTTTGAAAGATATCGTTGCCACAAAATCATGAGAAAATCATCCAGGTTCTATTAAGAGTTTTTTTTTAAATAAGTAAGGCTCTTTTGTGAGTTTTCTTAAGCTTAAGTGACAATTATCCGTGTTTCTGTAGAACTTTCTGAATTTGTTCTCGTTCAAGGATTAGTCAAATCTCACATTTGAAGCTTGAGTAAACCCGCTAGCTTCCAAAGTAATTTGGGAATTTTCTATTTAGATCTTAGTTTCATCAATTTTAAGGAGGCGTCATAAATTTGAAATTAGCTTTTTGAATTGATTATTTAATGAATTCCCGGCATTTTCCCATATTTTTCTACTGCACAAAATTCCCGCAAATTCCTGTTTTCCCGAATCGCTAGACATCCTGTCAAAGATCCATCTTTTAATTTCAGTCAAGAATTTTTGTGTTTGGTCTGCCGGTGATTTTTAAGATACCGTTCCTGGCCAAAAGCGGCGCCACACAAGTCACACTTGTGACTCTTCAGCTGACTATGAGTCCTTTTGTGTCGACTGATGCAACCTTGGCTGCGAAAACACTTTCCACAAATATCACAAGCAAAGGGTTTTTGCCCTGTGTGTGTCAAGATGTGCTTGTTGAGTTCCTGCTTTCTTTTGAATCCTCGAGTGCACATTGTGCACCAATGAGACAAATCCTCCGAGTGGAATTGTTTGTGAACATGCAGAGATGCTTTCTGGGTGAAGGTCTTTCCGCAAATTTCACAGACGTAGGGTCTTTCCCCAGTGTGTGTCAGTCTGTGTTCGTTTTTAGCAACTCTGGAGGCAAAAGGTCTCCCGCAAATATCACATTCGTGCTTTTTCAACCCCATGTGAACATCTCGAACGTGTCGATTGAGCCCAGAAAGTGAAGGGAAGCTTTTTCCACATTTGTGACAAGTAAAAGGTCGCTCGCCAAGATGACCTCTTCGATGAAGGAAATAGTTGTAAACACTCCTGAGATTCTTGGAACACTCGCGACATTTGTAATACGTTATCCCCTCGATCACCACCTTGGCTTCATTGATTTCCAGCCGCTGATCCAAGGTGAGATCCTCTTTTCGTTGATGTTTGCGTTTCCGTTTAGCTTTGGTTGGCGGGAGATCCTCTTTCACGTCCTCGTCATCATCTATCTCCGGCATTGAGATGAAGATAAACCTATTCTTTCTTTGATTCAACTCGGACCTGCAAAGAAACTTCCGGCGTTAGATGATTTCTTCTAAAAACCAGTAGAAAAAAAGGTCACACACAAAGAACCTCAAATATGTTTAACTTAAAAGTTGTTGAACTCAAAATTTCTTTACAGAGATCATCTTTCTGATGATTTATCAGTAGTCTTAGAATAAATTTAAAATATTTGTGGGACTTAATAAAAAAAGATTTACTTTTTTTTTGATGACTACAATTGCCTCAAATAGAAATTAAATAGTGTGAAATACTTTTTACATGTAAAATAAAGAATTGAATTATACTAATTTTAAAAAGTGCTCGACATTACATTCTCGTCAGAGAATGCATTAGATTTGTGTACAATTTCACCCCCTCCCCCCTATTTTAAACAAATGTTTACGTTTTGTGACCCCCTGAACCCGAAAAAATTGTTTTTACCAATGTGTCTCTGTTTGTGTTTTTTATTTATTTAGTTTTAGATTTTTAGTTTGTGAGCACGATAACTTTCGACAAAATTGACAGATTGGATTGGTCTTCGGTATACTCTTCTAGTGTTTTAAAATGAAGGTCAAGTTCGTTAGTCAGCCATTTTGGATAGAAACTCAAAGCAGGCCCATTTAAAAAATTTTGAAGAACACTTTTTTTCAATTTACAAATTCTATAAATGGATATTTATAGTACTCAGAAATTCAAAAAATGTATCTTTATGCATTTTTTCGATAAAAAAAATTGTCAGACTTATAAGATTTAAAAATTTTAAAAAAACTAAGCAAATCTAAAAATTTAAAGCTAAACAACGCAATATATGAAAAAAAGTAGAGAAATGAAAAATATTAATTTTTTAACACACAAGATTAGAATAATAACTTTTTTAAATGAAAAAAAAATCAAAATTTCTAATTTGGGGACAAATAACGTGAGATATAGAAAAAATGATAAGAAACGTAATTATTAGTCTTATAATTAAAAAGATCTAGAAATTAACCTTAAATAGTTGAATTTTCAACTACACATTTACATTTTAGTAAAAAATATTAATTTTTAATGGAATACACATTTTAAGTCAAAACAAAAGATTTCAAGAAATTTTGAAGAAAAACAGTTTGCAAGAGACTCTCCATAATTTAACAAATTTTCAATTGATTAAAGAGATTTCAAAGATTTTTGGTGATTTTGTAGGATTTTAAAAAGTTTCAAAATCTTTACAGTAAATTCATAAAATTTTTAAAAATTTTAAATAAAAGACAATTGAAAAGAATATAAAAAATTCAAAGAAATTCAAACGAGTCAAGACGAAATCAAAAACATTTTAAAAATTTTAATAGTTAACAATTATTTAAGTAATTTAAACAGTTTTAAAAATAGATACATTTAAAAGTTTAAACTGATTTTAAGGTATTTTAAAGAATGATGTTGGTGACATTTTTATGTTTTATGTTAATTTCGCTTTTCTATCATTACCTAATTTAGATTTTTTTTAATCTTGAAATCTTGAAAATTCCACAAAAAACTAAAATCCCTTAAACTCACTCAAAATTTTAAGAAATTTTTTTAAAATTACAGAGTATCTTGGATTCCTTTAGAATTTCACATTTGAAATCACTTAAATCCTTAAAAATTTCACAAAAATATTTTTATTAGCGAATAAATTTTTAGTGACAATTTTTTTTTTTTTTTCCCTAAAATGTAGAAGTTATTTCCAAAATTTGATATCTGTGTCGTGGATCTATGGCTCAAAATGGTCATGATCAGCGTACACTTAATTCAGCTTAATTTAATTTAATAAAACATTTGGATTTAATTCTATGTAAAAGTAAAACTAATACCATATATATGTATAAAATTTAAGGGGCCTGCTTGCGTTGATACTACTTTTTTTTACTTATTTTTAATGGAGAATAACGCTTCCTAAACAATAATTTAAACTATGTGACCTTTTTTTAGTTTAAACATAAAACATTTTCAAATCATATGAAAAAAAGTATTCTGTCAAGAAAAGTCGAGTGCAAGAACTTTCAGGTTGAATATGGTTGAGGCTTACCCTGTACAGTTGTCTTGAGATGACTTTGAATTTAAAAATTACTCTCTCGCAATTGACTCGTGGTTAACTTTTCTGTGATTAACAAGGTACCTCTTCTGCCGAAAAGACTGATCGCAGTCAGTGCACTGCCAGGGTTTCTCATCAAAGTGAACAAGCCGATGTCTTTTCAACTCAAACTTGATTCTAAAATGACGATTGCATATGTCACAAGCGTATGGTTTTTCGCCAGTGTGTTTTGTTATGTGAACCATCAACGGGGTTTTCGTTCGAAATCCTTGATTACAGTAAGAACACTTAAAAGGAAACAAATCCGAATGAGTGCGATTATGAACAAATAGTGACGCCTTTTGTTTGAATGCTTTTCCGCAAATATTGCAGACATAAGGTCTCTCGCCAGTGTGAATTCTTCTGTGTTCTTCAACGTTTCGTTTCGTAGTAAACATACGGCCGCAAATATCGCAGGGAAATTTTTTAATTCCGGCGTGGGTTTCTCGCAAGTGACGCGCTAAGCCTTGATTCACTCGGAATTGCTTTCCACAAAGATGACACGTAAAGGGTCTTTCCCCAGTGTGGATTCGTTTGTGCCAAGAAAAAGTGTAGGGAGAGTAGAGATTTTTACCACAGTCTGTACAGTGGTAATAAATTTTACCGTTAACTTCCATTTTTGCTTGATCAACTGCTTGTTTGTCAATGCCTCTTTTATTTTTCGAAGGTAACAACTCTGGGTGAACTTCCAACGTATGAAGATCTAAAATCTTTTTTCTCTTGGCTTCGTAATCGCAGTGCATACAAGGATATAATTTTTGACGCACCCTTCTGTGACGATTAGAAGAGTCATTTTCTTTCTCACGTTGCTTGTCTTCAATTTTGAAGAGTTCGGTATTTAAAGTACAGTTGATCAGATGATACTTCAAAGGGGATTTTCTCTCGAAAGACGATCCACAGTATTCACAGGAATATTGAAAGACTTTTGAAGGAGTTGAATTCTGATTAAATACTTCTGCAGTTTTTTGAAACTCCTTGGGTTTTGCCGATTCTAATCTTCTCTGGGTTTTCTTTGTCTTAACGGAACAGTAGGTCGCGAATGATGAAGTCCTCGGAGCACCGCACCTGGAAACATAAACAGGGTGGCCACTCAAATTTTGGAAAAAAAACTTCCGGATGCTTTCTCTATTTATTTCGGGTTTTGAAACATTTCCTTGTCAAATATAAATTATTTAGAAAATAAATAGCTGATATCTTGATTTTTATTGTTCTTTTTTTTAAACAGACTTAATAGAACAATATGAAATGTAAGAATCTAAAGTTATTCAGGGAAAAAGTTTTGATTGTGGAAATTGAAACTGCTTCAGCTCTACAGGAAAATAAAAACTAACTAGAAGTAAATTAGTTTTGAAGAAGTTATAAGTTCAGAATAATTGAAAAGAATTCGTTGGAAGCCTCCAAAATTAAATAATATAAATTAAACAACTTTGAATTTTTATAAAGATTTTCAACATACAATTGTTTAATTTTTCAGTATTTCTGTTGAAATTGTATAAGTTTAAATAATTTTTATGAGAAAGTATTCAATTTTGCACGGTTTCAATTTGAAATGGTAATAATTTCGAATATTGAGTTTGTGAATTCGATATTATACAATTTCACGTTTTTATTAAACACCTTTTTACTAAAAAGAGAGCGTTCACATATGACGTATGCATTCCATAAGCTTTCAGAAGAAATTAGAAAATTTGAAACATTTCCTAAAATTTCAAGGGTTTTTAAAACATCTCAAGAGATTTTGAAAAATGTCAAGAATTTCCAAACGATGATAAAAGATGTCATAAGATTTGAAAAGATTCTAAAATGTTAAAACATTCAAAAGATTTCAGAAGATTATAAACAATTGCAAATGACTTCAATAATATTTAAACACATTTCAAGTAATTTCAAACTTATGAAAAATATTTCACATAATTTCAGAAAGATTTTTAGAAATTCCGGAGATTTCAACTTTCAGAATATTTTTCAATATTTTAGGATCCTACAGATTTTAAAAGTATTTCAATGTATTCGGAAAGATTTGAGAAAATTAAATCGATTTCAAATTATTTTAAAAAGATTGCATAAGATTTCAAAACATTTCGGAAGATTTAAAATAATTTCAACGCATCTCAAACAGTTTAAAAATATTTCAAAGAATTTAAAAAGCTGCAAAAGATTTTTAAAATTTCAGAAAATTAAATATTTCTAGGTTTTTCAAGTATCTTTAAAAACTTTCACAAGATTTCAAATTTAAAAAAAAAATTTGATCACATAAGATTTAAAAAAATTAAATTTTTTAAAATGAGTCATGAAATAACTTTATTAAAAATTTAAAAATATTTCAAATGATTTCATAAAGATTTCTAAAATCTCAAAGAGATTACAACAAATTTCAAAATAATTCAAGACATTTGAAATTTTTGAAAATATTCCAAAAAACTCCTACTTTGTCAATAATGGATGTCAAGTGGTATAGAAGTTTAAAGAATTATAAAAATGAGCGTGAAGTCTCAGGTGAACGTTTCCAAATAACAAAATTCACGGTGAAGATATAAAATCACCTTCATTATCCGATCTTTACCTTATTCTAAAAAATCCGATTTCCAGTCCAGTGGCCACCCTGATAGCACCAGACAAGCTTTTTTGAAAGAAACGCTAACCATTTCTTAAAGATTCGACATGCCGACTCTTAACATGATTGTTAAGATAACGTTTCTGCCGAAACGCAAGACCGCATTTTATACAAACGAAAGGTTTATCCTCCGAGTGAATTAACCGATGTCTCATGAGTTCTGACTTCACCCTGAAACGTTTGTGACAAATATCACAAGCAAAGTTTTTCTCGCCAGTGTGAGTTGTCACGTGAGCCAGCATTTCTTGCCTTCGTCGAAATTTCTTCGTGCAATAGGAACAAGGATGAGGAAACTCATCTGTATGAAGTTTGCTATGAATATAAAGAGAAGCCTTAGACTTGAATGTTTTTCCACAACAATCACAAATGTAGGGTCTTTCACCAGTGTGAGTTCTTCGATGATCATCTCTAGTTGCTTTCGAAGCGAAACTGCTTTCACACAAATCGCAGGGAAAATTTTTGACTTTGGCATGAACGTCCTTCAAGTGACGGGAAAGTCCTCCAGAATCTCGGAATTGTTTTCCACAGACATGGCAAGTAAAAGGACGTTCATCTTTGTGAATTCGAGCATGGCGGACGTACGAATCTTTGAGTTTGAAGCCTTTTCCGCATTCTCGACATCTATAAGACTCTTTAGAATCGTGAAGTTTTACGTGGTCATTTAATTCAATCGCAGAATTGAATTCCTCGTTGCAAATTTTACATTTCCAGTGAAATTCCTCACTGTCACTGTTGGCGACTTCTGAATCGAGTTGAAATTCCTGAAATTCTTCCCCTTCTTCCGGTTTTACATCATCTTTCACGTCATCTGTCTGCTCTTCACCAATTGGGATTTGCAGATCCGATATTTTATCCGTGTTTGTCGAATTCAAAGGCCTCCGAAATATATTTTGCGTATCAAGGAATACTTTAAATGATGTCTGGGCTCTACTGGACCTGCAAAATAGTCGAAACTTGACTCCTGACATTCGGATCTGTCGCGATATTTCAAATCGCGAACGTCGATTCAACTCGTTGCTTTAATTCTGATTTTGTTTCTGGGTTTGTTTGCTTTCCTCGAAATTTGCACTTTCCAATTTTTCTCTTCCGTGAAGATTTTAGGCGGTAAATTTATAGATTTGTTTGACCTAAACATCTTTCATTTGCAAAATGAACACGCCCGCGAGAAAAAAGTTGGACCTGAAATCTTTATGTTTCTCAACTTTTTACAGTTTTAATAAAAGTTTGGAAGTCAATTCTTTTTTACAAGACCCGGCTGTTTTTGATGATACAAGCGTGACCACTTTTTAAAAATATTTTATATTTAAAGAAGATTACCTTTCAGAATCTGAGCCTCCAGCGTTTTTGAGATCAATTAAGTCTTTTTGTTGGTTCCCCTCCTAAAAAAAAGGAATGACCAATTTAAACTGTGTTTCAATATTGCCAATTCAATCTAATTTTTGAAACTTACCACATGTTCTCCTTTGAAATTTTCAGATACTTCAAGCTGCTCAAGTCTCGCTTCTTCGCCTGCTGAAGACTGGACACAATGTATAAATTAACAATCTTTTACTGTTTTAATATTAATTCAGAGATAGGGTAATCGGCACAATGATTTACCACCCCCCCCCCCAATTATTGGTTACATCATTTAAATATGCCTATATGAATGAGCCCTAAAATTTACAAAACAAACTTTTTTTTTTGAAGATATTATAGGTCTTAAAATACGAAAATTTGTAATTTCATTGCAATTAATGGTCTGAAATGTCCCCTAAACATTTTTTTTCCCTGGGATAATATACACAGGACTTCTTCTACAATACTAAGATCTAGTTATTTATTAATTATAAATAATTATTATTTATTTATCCTGAATTATGGAGAATATTGTACAAAAAGTCATGCGTACCTTATTCCAGGAAAAAATTTTTTTTGTTATTTTAGGGCTCATTCTTCAATAAATAAAAAATGCTTTGATTTTTTTGTCCTTAAGGGCATGTGTTACTTACCGTTATGAACACATTTAGATAACCCGGGGTTTGTTTTACAATTTTTACTTTTTCAAAAAAAAAAACGGGGTTATCTAAATGTGCTCATATGGTAAGTAACACATGCCCTTAAATTGATATTTATTAAATATTGAAGACTAAGAAAATTAATTTCCAGACCTAAAATTGCCTATGGGAATCTCTAAACAATTTTTCCAAAATAAAAAAAAAATTATGGCACTATTTTTTCACCAAACCGAGAAATTTAGAGGGTAATGTTTACAAAATTCAAAAACCACTTTTTTAGAACCCTCATAAGAATGATATAGTAATTTGAATATTCATCAAATTCATTATCCATCTGTGCATTTTAGAATTTTGTTCGGTGCGAATGTTTGTTACAAATTGCTAAGAAAAAAAAAATATAAAAATTCTTAAAATGTACAATCTTTTTACCGATAACCTTAAAGTTAAATAAAAGTAAATACCAACCACTTGTTGTGCCTGGAGTCGTAAAAGTTGTTTTTGAGCTTCTAAACAACCTTCTTTAAGATCGTCCCATGCTAGCAAAGTAGCGGCACAGTGATAACATACTTTAAGAGGTAAAGTGTCCTTTTCAGTGACCTAGGTGAAAAGAAAGCATAAAAAGTATTTGAATAATTAACAATCAGGTCTAAAAGTAGTTAAACATTTAAAATAAGTACTTCTATAGGTAGATGCTTATTTATCTTGCTACATAAATCATGTTCGAGTCCTTCTCCTTTAAAAATTGGAATAGTATAGCCGTTGACAGTCGCGCATATCCTGCACATTTCAGGTATCGATGGATTTTCTTCTTCCTCGTTGAGGACCTGCATCTCTTCTTCCTCCATACTCTCAGGAATATCGGACACCAGAAAATATTCTTCTTCTTCGATGTCCCTAGTCTTAGCCTTCCCAACTACTTCATCTTCATCTTCGCATGAAGGAAGAATCATTGAATCCCGCGTTTCCATTAAATCTAAAAAATAAATAATATAATCAGATATAATGATATAATTATACAATAATTTCCAGATTTCCTACTATTTTTTGGCACTAAAATGAATGAATGATTGAAAAATTATAGCAAACTATTAAAAAAAAATTAAATGAAACTTTAGACTTGTTTTAGCAAATTAATTCTTAAAAAAGTCATAGATATTTTACTCCCTCATAGAGCAAGCTTTGTAGTGTTGACAAAATCCAGTGTACAAAAAAAGATTTTCTCGATATATTTCAAGGGGAATATATACCAATGTGGGCTTTAAATCTACCTTACTTCTGAAATATTGTGGGGCTATTATATCATTTTACTGAATAAGTTAAATAACTTTAAAACACGTCAGGATTTTTCTGTAACGATAACTAAAATAACTTTATTCGACAATACTTAAAACAGGACAACACGAATTATAGGAAACAAGGTTTACAATAATTACGCGCACTATACGTCCTCAAATAATCCAAATTCAAAGCTGATATAACAAAAAGAAAGATTACTTGTGTCGAGACGAAATGAATTGTTATTATTAATTATTATTCATAACTCCAAATGAAACTTACCCTATTAGAGTTTTGCATTTAATTAAAAAGTAAAGAAATTATATGATTATTAGTAATTTTGAAAAGATTATTTTCATCTATAATTTTCAATTTTATGATTACAATTTGTAAAACTAAATCCTACGAGACTAAACAAATTCACGTATCGCTCGAAAATTGAGAGTGTTGGTATGCTGACATAGCATTTTTCAACCTTTCAAGAACTCTATAATGGACGACTGAAAAACTCAAATAAATTTAAAAATTCATCTAAAGAAAACTCGACTTTAAAGAAAAAAATAAAATTCAATAAATATTGAAAAATATATATAAACATCATCAAAAATTTGTCATGCCTTTTCAACAATTTAGGAACCTATATTCAAAGCTGGTGTAAGGAAAAGAAACATTTGTTGTCTAGAGACGAATCAGTTAACCTATAAAGTTAATGCATTTAATCGAAAAGTAGGAAATTATGGTTAATTGTAATTTTGAAAAATTTCTTTTCTTCTATAAGTCATCAAATAAACAAAAGTCAAAGCTAATGAAAGATTGTAAAAGATTTATTGTGTCTTAATGCCTAATGCCTCCTCTATGAGGAAGCAAAGGGCTCCTCTTCTTAAATGAACACAAAAGTTAATTAAAACATACAAAAAATATTTCCAGTTTTATTTAATAAGGAGTGGGGGGAGGTCTAGTGTATTTTCCCCAAGTCGACCTTGGTGATTTTAAAAACATTTCATAGGATTTAAAAAAAATATTTAAAAATTTAAGGATTTGCAAAAGATTTCAATGGATTTTAAGGAATTAAAAACGGTTTCAAATGATTTTAAGTATTTTAAAAAATTCAAGATATTCAAGATTTTCAAGTAATTTTAAAACGTAAAAAATGTTTTTGAGTTCTTGAAAATTTGTTAAATCTCTTGAAATCTTCTGAAATTTGTTGAAATCTCTTGAAATTCTGTAAAATATTTTTAAATCTTTTGAGATCACTTAAAAACTCTTGAATTCTTCGATATTCTTAACTTTGAAATTACTTTGCATTCTTGAAATGCATAAATGCAGTCTCTATGAGAGGATCATAGGTTTTAAAAAATTATCATAAGCATAAATTCTTAACAAAGGTAAGCGCATGAAATTGCATGAAATGCTCTAGTTTCTAAAGTTTGAGGTTAGGTAAAGACACGCCATCATTTATCCACACACACACACACACACTATACCAATTTTTCATTATCTTGTTTATCCAAATGAAGATTGCAGGCATAATAAAAACATGAACTTGAATATGGAAAATAATTAGAATAGAAACTTACATTTCTTCGACGAAGTACTCATTCTTGAAAAAATATATATAGAGAACTTGTGGAATTTTTTCACGTTTTTGTCGCTTTCATACCTCGAATAATCAATCCTGGAAGACTTCTATTCTGTCTTTAAAATAAATTTCACTTGTAGTTTAACTTGTTAGAAACATAAATAATTCTGCAATTAATTGTTGACAAATATATTTGGATATTGATATGCTGTCATGGCTGTCGTAGCTGTCTGTAGCTGTCACACACTGTCACATATAATGAATTTCAGCAAAGATATTATATTTCAGTCAATTTCAGAATTTCAGTGACATCAGATTGATTTCACTTTCACAGATTTCACGTATATTGAGTAATGCGCATGCGTCGTGCAATTCACCTAATTGGTGATATTTCGGGGAATTTTTGAAATGCTAAGAATACAATTTCAATTTTTATGAGTGAGTAATTGTATTTTAATAACAAAAAAAATATATAAATTAGTCATTAATTAAACTATTTATATCAAATTTCTAGTTTAATTTTGAAAATTTACGTGTTTAGCTGTCTTTAAATTACCAAATTCAAAACTAACGTAAGAAAGTAAAAGATAGGGCGTAAAAAATCAAATTATCTAATATCTACTAATATTAATACATTTTATTTAAAAATATGAATGATAAAATCAAATTTTCTACTGAAATAATGTAAAATTAGCTGTGAAGTTGTATCATCTTTTGTACTCATTCAATTAGCACACTGCTTCCTGGTAGCAAACAATTTGCTTTCTCATAGAGGAAGCATTAAGTAATTAATATATATATATTTTTTTATTTAAAAATAAATATTTATTGCAAATAATCATTTTTCACATTGTAAATATATGTATTAAACAATCGTCCCCCTACACAGATAGTTATGATTTTCCGCATAAAATAAGAGCATCAATTGTTGTAATTTTCAACTATTTTTGGTATCTTTTTCTAATTTGCTCGTAACGAAAAAACAACGATAAGGAACGTTTATCTACCGGCTAAAATACATTTTCTCAATTTGTTTTCAAAGGAGATTGAAAAAATGAAAGCCGTGGGATTCTGATGTGAAAATTTTCGAATCCGAACGATCCTCTCTTTTGAACACCTCCGGATAGAAGAAGAGTTTCGTTAGAATTCGAAAACTTTCACTGCATCGAAATCCCACTGCTGTCGGCTGGTCGTCTGCCAGAGTGGAAGAGGTAGAGAATCAAAAAAAGGATTTTAAAAACCCTATCTCTTTTCATTTCATATACTTTTTGCTGGCTGGCGAGCAGCTGACAGATGACATTAAGAAAATACAACTTTTTATGATATATTGCTAACACGATGGCCAGATAGGGAAGACCAAATCACCAGAGATAAAAAATGACACATTTAAAATCTGGAGTATTTACAACATTTGGCATCTAAACTCCACAGCGAGGCAGAGGTTCGCAATGGGAATCACGGTTTAATTCTTCACAAAATTGTAAAAATTTCATAGTTGAAGGTTATTCAAAAATCATACCTCTTATATCTTCATGTGGATGTTGTCCATTGTCAGTTACCTTCCTATCTCCCAGGAAGTGTGCGTACTCCAGTACCTTTTTTGGAAACACGGATGGCACTGCATTTTCCTTCAAATTTGGTTTTTCTTTTTCCATGGAGACAATTTTTCCATCAGGCATTTTGCACTCAGGATACGTCCACGAAATATCATCATGTTTAAAGTGAAGGTGACATAATGAATCTGTACTTTTTAGTAATTTATGCTTTGGTTGGCACCCGGATGCAGATATTGCATCCTGCCAAATTTGCAACCTCTCTTCCTGTGAGAGAAACAATTAAAAAATAAGTTTTATTTATAAAAAATGTATTTTATAGTGCATAGAAAATACTTTATACTATACACCAACATGAAAATAAACAAATGTCATTTATTGCACATATGGTAAAAATCTAATTATAAATTTATTTTCAATAAACGTGAGACAAAATCTGCACCAAAGCGCAGAGTCTACTTATAATAATTAACAGATATACAAACAAACACATTATATGACAACTCGCAGGTAACTCAGGTTAGGATTACTTACCGTCTTCGGTGCACGAAAAAAATGGCTTTTGCCTCCATTCCTTCGAAATTTAGATTTATTGTCAGAGCTAGACTTACAGTTAGCAATAAAACACCTCATGTTTGTTTTACCGTTTTCACTATATATATACTAAAATCTTACAGCCTTAAATAGCTTAAAAACCAAATTTTGAGGTTGTGTCTTTGTGTGAAAAAGCCGGAAAAATATTCTGGTTACATTCCCCCAACAATCTCTGTTTTCCATTGTAAAAATGTCAACGTCAACCAGCGCTGCCAGCGCAACCCTGCTTTCCATTAGAATTATATAATACAGCAATAATAAACATCCCTTCTAATTTCGCTCTGATTTCGCGGTAGTTGATTTTCAAATCGACGCAAGCAGTCGTTAGCCAATCATCGTCGGGTCTATAAGAATTCTCGACTGACGTGAATTGGCGACAAACATGCAACGAACCACAACGAACCACAAATTTCTGCCCAATTATCGTACGGTAGCACTGCGCATATGCAGAATAAAAATTGTGCCAACAATTGCAACATAACCTCTTGTATTTTTTCTACATTATAATATTCATTAAAGTAATAGACAAATAAACCGATAAAAATGTTAAGTAGCTCGAGAATTATTTTGAACTCTTTTCGTTCTCTCGAAAATACTTTATTGGACAATATAAAAATACTAACTACTCAGCAAAAACGAGTAAGTAATAACTTTTTTCGTTTTTGTATGAATCAAGAATTACAGCATTTAAAGTATTTTCTATTCTGATTAAATACATTAATTAATTATTGTCATAATAATAATAATTATTCATTGTTGTTTCTGGCAAAATGATAGTTTTAATATTTTCTTGTCATCTAGTGTTATTGTTATACTATTTATTTTAACAATACGAACTTCGTGAAGCATGCTTAGACATTTAGGTATATATATATATATATAATATAAATATAAAAAAGATCAACTTTTTCTTTTACTAAAAACATTTCATATTAAGGATTTTCTGTGAAAAACCTACCAAAACAATGGCCTGAAAATACTGAACTCACTTTTCAAATAAAAGTCTAAGTATTCAGCAAAAAATGTCTACTTTTAATACTTTTTGAATAAAATGAAATAATTGCATTTTGAAATTATATTTCGATTTCTTCGTTTTATGCAAAAAGTATTCAAACGAGACATTTTTTCGCTCTTTACGTACATTTCTATTTAGAAAATCAGTCCTATTACAGAGGGGAAAAATATTTAGTTACGATTTTTGTTGAATAAAATGAAGAGACCGAATTTTGAGATTAAGATTACGAAATTCATATTTCTTCTATTTTCAAACTTTAGTTTAAAATCGAATTTTTTCATGTAGACGACGTTCCTTCTGAGGCGGAAGTACCCACCGGGCCTATACAAAAAAGGGGGACCGCGTTTTGGAGAAAAGTACAAAAATAAATCTTTCATATATGAATTACTGGAAAATACGTCCATCAAGAAGCAAAAACCCTTGGATGTCATCCTTCTGACTTACGTGGAAGGACTTGGAGAAAAGGGAGAGAGAATTTCTGTCAAGCCGACATTTGCATACAATAATCTCCTTCTTCCTGGGTTAGCGACTTACGCATCTCCGGAAAATATCAAAAAGTTTCAACGCTCGAAAGATGAAGTTATTGTGAAGAAATTTAGTTCTCCTTACGTGGAAAGAACGATGAACATCCTTTCGACTTTGTTATTATCAGTTGTTATGAATATCGAAACTCCATGGACCCTGGAAAAATGGCACGTTAGGTCCAGTTTTCGTAAAGCTGGTGTTTATGTTCCAACAGAAGCCATCACATTGCCGGAAAAAACAATTTCCGGGCCAAATTTGGACATCGAAAGTAAAGAATTTTACGTTACTGTCACTATTAATCAACAAGAAAAGATAAAAGTTCGCTGCTGCATTCATCATTTTCACCTTCTTACGGATCGGCAATTACCAGCAGTACCGAAATTTTACAGTCGTGAGAACGATCCTATTTTCCCTGAAGACAAAGAAGTTTTGGATTCGTTGCCTCGACACAGGTTATTCAATTCATCTAGAAAACAGAGACTCCAGGAGCCAAAAGTATTACCATAATTTTTTTTTTTAAATAATGGGGAATCAAGTAAACTCTGAAGATAGAAATAATTGTTATATTTGAATCTGATTGCAATAAAAACACTCTCAAGAAAAGAAGTAATGGAGATTTTTGGTACTTAATAATAGTACCTTTTATGAATTGTTTATTGCCTAGACAATAGGAACCATGCCAACGAAAAGAGGAAAGGGATAACTTACGAGTTGGTTATAGCGTTATAAGAATCTAGAGAATCAATAGATTCTTCCAATTTCAGGAACTTCAGCAAACTTCAGTTTGCAGCTGCTTTTTTAATCTGATTTTCTGACATTATTTTCTTTAATAACCTTTTATCCAATTTCGAGATATTTTTTTTTATTACATATTCTTGAAAGTAAAATAGAAATGGAGGATACAAAATTTGTATGGAATGAAATTCACGAAGGGATAACTCTCTTTTGGTAAGTATTGTAAGAAACAGTTTCGAATTATTCAACTAATGAAAAAGTTTGGAATATTGTCTTTTAATGAACAGGCGAACTTCAACCCCTGAAAACGAGAAGAAGAAAAGTAAAGGAAGGCCAGCACAAGTTAAAAATGAAGCAAAAATTTTCTGTCCGCATTCGTACTTGGTGCTTAATTTTCAGGAAACTTTAACTCCTAGCGAAGAGGTACGACATTTAAAAAAAAATTTGTTTGTAAATATAAATGTTCAGACCGAATCCATTTCAAATCAGACAGGCAGTCAACAAATATATTGTTTTTTAGAAAAAATAAAGCGTCACGTATTTTTCCGGTTTGTGAACAAAAAAATTAGCTACGAAATTGTGAGTATTTAATTTTTTAAGCGAGCTTTTAAAAGAAAAAAATTTTTTCATTAAAATTCTATAAATTTTGATCTAATTGAGGTATTTAAGTGCATTTTCAACTAAATATTTTAATTTTCAATAAAAAAAATGGATTTTTATCTAAATATTTACATTTTCAACCAAAAAATGAACTTTCAACGGAATAGTCGAATTTTCAAAAAAGGAAACAATTTTTTTTAACCAAAAATGGTTTAATTTTTAAACTAAAAATGAATATTTAAATTTTCAACAAAAAATTAATTAGTTGCATTTTCAACGGAATAGTTTATTTTTCAACCAAAAATATGAGTTAGGATATTATTATTATTGAATATGGTAATATTGAATATTTCAACAAAAAATAGTTTACTTTGAAACAAAAATTTTAATTTTCAACCACAAAAGATTAATTTTTAACAATATAGATGAATTTTCTAACTTCAAAGTTCTTTTTTTTTAATGAAAAATAAACTGAAAATTCAGTTCTTCTATTGAAAGAAAATAATTACCTTTATTTGACAATAAAACTAATCCATTTTTTGTTGAAAATGTATCTTTTTGGTCAAAGATTCAACTAATATGTATTTTCTATTTAAAATTTATTTTCTTGAGTTAGACTTTTTATAATTCCAATAAAATAGCCGCAATTTAAAAAATTTAAAACGTTTTAAAACTTAACTTTGCAATTGTAAAAGATAACGATAAACCTCATCAGATTCTAGAAAAAAACTTAAATATCTCAGTTAGTTCAAAATTTATAGACATTTAAAGAAAAAAATACTCTTTTAAAAAAGAAACTCACTTAAAAATTAAATATTCATAATTGCAAAAAAAAATTCACAAATCAGAAAAATACGTGTAACTTTATTTCTACGAATAAAACAACATATTTCGTTGGCTAACAATTCTACGACATAGTTAGAGAAGTTAGACTCCTTGCTTGATTTAAAATGGATTAGGCCTAGAAATAAATATATAAATAAATAAACAGATTATTGTAGATGAGATTCAAGAAGTATTATATGAGAAAAGTCACACCCATGGAATTGGATGTTATTATTCTTCAGGATATCAAGAATCTCGTTTTGTACCTTTCCAGTAAAATTAGTGAAGAATTCATCAGATTTTTTAAAATCACAATAGTTGACCGATTTTTAAGAGCTCTTATACTTTATTTTCAATATTATACCGAAACGTGGGAAGAATTGATGCAACTGAAAAATGCAACTGAAAAGAAAGCTGAAAATCCTTTAACAAGAGGAAGTTCATTAAAAAGAGCCGATGAATTAAATTGTTTGCGTTGCATTTTAGGGAAAGAATATTCAAATATAATTATTGGCAGTGAAAATGGGGCTCGTTATCATCACATGATGGCAGGTGAAAAGCCTTTTATTCAATCCAAACATGAAAAAGATTTAAGGATTTTTGAAACGCTCATCGCTGTTTCTCACAGAGTTGTCTGGATTTCTCTACAGCGAAAATATTTTCAATTAATAGGTGATTACGTTAAGGGTGTTAGAAGCAAGTTCTAACTTCTAAATTCGATATCCATGAAAAAATTAAACAAAATTTTCTCAAAAAGACAATATTTCAAATATGAATTTCAAGGGAATTTAACACAGTTCAAAAGAATCGAAAATATTTTTAAAAAGGTTGAGGTAAATTCTCAAGAAATAAAAATGATTTAATTCAAAATAATTCAAAGTCATTTAAAGAAAATTGAAGAGGAATTTAAGAAAATGTTGAGTGATTGCAGATGAATTCAGAAAGAATTCAAGTTGAATTGAAAAGAATTACAATAAAATCAAAATAAATTCGTAGAATTTCAAACGATTTTTAAAAATTTGTTTTACAATAAAATAAATTTCGAGATATTTTGAATGTTTTTAAAGAATATCAAGGGATTTAAGGAGTTTTTATAAGTTATCAAGACTGTTTATGATTTCAGTTTTTAAAAATAAAATTTTTTAAATGTCAAGGGATTTCAAGAGACTAAGTAATTTTGAAGTTAGAAGTTGGGTCATACGCCCTTAAAATAGACTTTAAAAATCATTTTAAAAAAGAAGAACAAAAACACAAAATATATGTTTTCAGAAATAGAATTACACAGGCTATTTAGAACCGATGTTTATAATACTGCAGAAAGAAAAAATAATGGATTTCAGAAAAACATTCAAGAAAATGAAATTATGGAATTGCATGGTACAAATATTTTAGCAAAGAGAAAACTTTTAAGAAATTCTCCTTTAGCTTACCAACTCGTCTACTCAGAATGTGACTTTCGTCTTTTGGCTCTAGGTGATTTCTTCAATCCAAAATTTTCAAAAAAGTGTTAAGGACGTTGGATAAACGACACCTTCAGAATTCTAGAAAACATAAAAAACACTCTCTTGATAAAAATATTTGCCGTAGATATTTTTTCGCACTGTATTCTGATTCATTTTTCAAAATGGAATGAGAATACAAAGTGAAAAAACAACTATCATAATTCAAATATTTATTCAGGGTATTGGATCCAAGTTTTAATTTCAAAATTTGAACTTTTTCCCTTACTTGAAAAATATTATAATTAGATATTTGTTTGTAAAACAAAAAATTCGAAGCCTAATCTCAAATTTCAAGAGTTTCATTTTGCACATAAGTATTAAAATTACAAATTTTTTCGCTCTATACGCATTATGATTTCCAAAACGAAAATCGCTGCAAAATGAAAAAATACTTCATTACAATATTTGTTAAGTAAAATGAAGAAATCGAATTTTAAACCTATCACAGTTATCACAGTACTTATTTTCATTAAAAAAGATGATTTTTAAAAAAATAAGTTTAAAACAGTATCAGGATTTTTGAAGATTTCAAGACATTTTTAATCATTTAGAGAGATTTCTAGGAGACTGAAGAATTTCTAAAAAAAACTTCAAGGAATTTCAAAGGATTATAAAAGAACTAAAAAGATTTAAAAGATTTTAAACAATGTTCGGGGGTTCGAGATTTCATTTTAAGATTAAAATTTTTTTTTTAATTGTCAGGGTGTATCTAGAGAAATTAAGATATTTAAAATAATTTAAAGGAATTTAAAAGGATTTAAAGAAGCTTTAAAGGATTTCACTTGATTTTAGTGAATTTTGAGAAATTTCGAAATATTGTAAATGATTTTAAAGAAGATGAAGTTATGTAAAAAAAAATTCAGAGTAATTTAAGGATTTGAAAATATTTCAAAAGATTTCAAGAAATTTAACAAAAGTTGCAAGTGATAAATAAAAATATTTTGATTGATTATCCGGGACAGTTTTTTCAAAACGAAAATGACTCGGAATTATCATATAATTCATAAGATTCAATGTTATCAATTGAAAGAAGGTGAAAAGGTCACCAACTCTGAAAATAGATGAAAAAATTCCAAATAGGCCTGAGATGACTGCTATCAGCGTTCATCAAACGCTCTTAATCAGAAAATTTTCATTTTATACGAAATTTTTCAGACATTTTGAATTCAAAAGACCCTCGGATTATTTATTTACAAAATGCTCTTCTTCTTAATGAAGAAAAATTGTTTGAATCTGGAATAACAGTTGGTATTCTTGGAATGCCTCGTTCAAATTTTGACATTTATTTGTTACGACTGAAAGACGAAGAATCTGAGGAGCGACCGAGCGAAAAAATATTGCAAGATGAATATTCACCTTCAGGAAAAAAACCGAAGGTTTATACTTCAGTTTTAAAATAACTAATAATTTGAGACTAACATAAATTCTAATAAATTTATATCTTGCAGCAAGAGAAAACAATTCCACCTTTTGGATCTGATCTCGAATTAGATCTCAAATTTCTAGCAGAACCAATAATGAGGTACGCGAAAGCACCAAAGGAAAAAAAGAAAAAACTACGTTTTGTGCCTCAATGACTTGGAAATAAAATTGTATTATATCCTTTTAAAAATTGATGTTGATTTTATTACTATTGGACAATGTTTGAGAAATTTTTCCTTCAATTTTTTTCAGCTTTTCGAACTTTACAATTTCTACAAATGAAGATAATACATGAAATGAAAATATACAATTAAATGAAATAAGGAATTGACTTTCATGTATCAGTTTCGTGTTTTTTTTTTAAATTTTTTAGTTCTTGAATTACTCTAATAATTTCTTTCATAGAAGAAATACGATAAGGACATTTACAAGTGAATACTACGAACAATGTAAAAATATGCTTATTGTAACCGTTACTATCTAATAAGAAAAATAATAATTATATGATATAAAGACGACGCATGTGTAGCATTACATTTGGAGCAGCAGTAAACAATCTTTCAACTGATTTTATTTAATACTTCGCAATCCGATTTCTTATTCTCCCGAAAATTCCTACGCGAAATATTAAAATAAATAAATAACATGGAAAAAGAAACTCCTAATTGATATCGTCGGTAAAATATTGAGTTATTTGTACTTATAAAGTTCCGCTATTTAAAATAATAACTTTCTTCCTTATTTCGCGCAATCAAGAATTATCTAACACGCAAAATGAAACTTGGAACACAAGAGATATAACTTTTGCAAACTAAGTGCTTTATAATATTTTTCTGAAGATACAAAATTGTATGCATTAAAAAAAAAGCTTTGGGTCTTTCATGACTCCGAAAGAAAAAAAAAACTGGAATCTGATCTACTGCTTGACGGTATTAAGATGGTTGGGTTCAAATTCTAATCTCAAAGTTCGATTTCTTCAGTTTACTTAACAAACCTTGTAATTCGATTTTTTTTCTGCAGTGGAACTTATTTTTTAAATATAAATATGCGTAGAGAGCGAAAAATTGCCTACTTTTAGAATTTGTTGCATAAAATGATTAAGTATTAAGGCCTTGTGTATAGTACCGTGCATGAATGCCTCCCTCTGTGAAGGTAGGGGTCGGATAATTAACACCGGACCTTAAAAATAATGTTTTATCGCTTTGAGCATATACTTAAAAAATGAGCCCTACTGCAGAGGGAAAATAGTGGATTTTCTTACGAGGGGGAAAAATGGGACTTCTTAATAAGTTATAATAATTATATTATATTATTATAAGTTCCATTTTTCCCCTTCTCTTGTAAGAAATAATATTTTGCTCTATCCCATGATGGGCGAAAGTACGTTGTTCCGCAGTAGGCTTAGGCTAGATAAAAGTGCTCCTCATTCTAGCCTAAGCCTACTGCGGAATAACGTACTTTCGACCGTGCGATAGAGAAAGATATCTAATTATAATATTTGATTAGTAAAATGAAGAAATCGATTTTTCAAGTTAAAATTTCTACCAACACCTTTAACAATAAAACGAAGAGTGCTACTCGGAACAACATTTAGTCTTTCGTTTACCTTCGAAACTTGAACTCCTAAGGAGTTGAAGCATTTTAAACACTATTAACTGCAAATCGTTCATAAGAAAATTCGACTATCGTTCCAAATTGTATTATATCTAATATACACGCACTGACTGCTGTTTGGTATTATATACAATGTTCATCGACGCCATCAAGGGACAACATGTTAGAGAAATACTAAAGCCTCTGTCTTCAAGTGATGAATTATCGAGTCCTTTTTTTAATCCCTGTTTCAGAAGTAGAATGTTTAATTGTTTGTGAAATAAATACGATAATACGTATATCGTAATGATACTTGAGTTACGAATTTCTATCAAGTCTCAAACGCAAGATACGATAGTTTCAACTCGTAATAATGTAATACGTATTCCTCCTTTTCAAATCCTATAACTCATTCATTTCTTAATTTGAACGAAACGCTCAACTTGTATATCACAACAACACGGAGCCAAATATACCCGCTCTTCAATTTCTTTTCGACCGAGAATTAAGGATGTTGGATCCAAGTTTTAGCCTCAAAATTTTGACTCTTTATCGTACTTAACAAATATCATAATTAAACCCGTTTTTCGATTATCGTTTAAATTCTCTTAAATTTAATTACATCAAAGATTCCATTTTTTCTTTTAAGGGCATGTGATACTTTACCCTAAGAACAAATTTAGTTTCCCTAACTTTACGCTTGCAATAATAAATATATTTTGCTAAAACTAGGCCATTTAGCTCCTTTTCGTACAAGCGAAGGTGAATAGCGTAGTTTTAGCAAACAATATTTATTATTGCGAGTGTGAAGTTGGGGAAACTGAATTTTCTTTTATGGTATTAACCAAGAACTTAAAGAAATGTTTATTATTTCGGATGTAATTGATCTTTTTATAAAACATTGAGATTTGGTGTTTTATTGCAATATCTTTTTAAAAAATTGACAAAGTGGCTTCGTTTTAGGCTTATGTTAAGTAAGATTTTGATAGTTTTTAGCTTACTTAAAAGAACAAATTTTATTTTTTATGTAATTAAATTTAAGAGAACTTAAACGATCATCAAAAAACAGGTGAATTCACAATTCTGACGGATAGTATATAATTGTAGGTACAGAGCGGAAAAATGTTTAATTGCGAAGTTAGACTCTGAATTCTTCGTTTTACGTAAAAAGCATTCAAATTAAGAATTTTTTCGCTCTTTAGGCATACTTCTAATTGAAAAATCAGTACCACTACAGAGCGAAAATGTATCTAATTTTAACATTTGTTGAGTAAAATGAAGAAGTCGGATTTTGAAGTTAGAACTTGGATTCAACAACCTTAAAGTCTTGCTAATATCCATAAAGATGCTAATAAAACTGAAATTATTTTGTAGAACAATTTCGAAGATGACCTCGAAACAAGTGCATTATATTTTTGTCGGCATCAGTGGCTGATAATTTCAGCGAACTAATTTCTGGCTTATTTTAACTAAGTCTTGAGTTTCAATTTGCAGTGAACGCCAATGTTACACTTTTTCCAGCACAGACATTAAAACATTATTGTTCGCTACAAGATATGCGAGGAACAAGAGTGGTGAATTAAGGTAGTTTCCAAAGCACACTTTAGTGAGGTAGAGGGGGCTACGAAGCAATATCCGACATAAGTTGGGCAAGTAAAGCCGGCTCGAGTAAACCGTGCGATTGTCCCAATCGTTCTAAAGTTCGAACATCTTTATCAACCGCCTCCAAAGCGCGTTCTAGTTCTTCTTCTTCTTCCCTCGAGGGCTCGTATTCTCCATTTCTACTTTCTGTAATGAGAAAATAGATTAATAATATATTCGAGGAAAAGATAAAAATCGCAATCCCAATAATGTCCCAAACAATAAAACAAGTACGAGAAAAGATCCAAAAAAGTCCCAAACTAACTGTGAACTTGTATCAACTTTAGTGCTCATTCAATGAAAACTTTTCTTCCTCATAGACAAAGCATTAAGTTTGGATAATAATATTGTTAAAAAAATATTTAGTCTTCACACAAGGAATCTGTATTTTCCTTACATCAGCTTTGAATTTTGCTTCTTTGAAGACTTATAGATGAAAATACATATTTTTAAACTACAAGTAATCATAGCTTCCTTCATTTTCAATTTAAAACATTTCATACAGGTCAATCATATTAGATATATTTTCCTTGAAATGTATTTAAAAAACCCTTGTTTTGGAAACTAGACTTTGCTACCACTACAAAGCTTCCTCTATAAGGAAGCAAAAGTAGAATAAAATGGAACTCAAATTTAAATTCAAGAACTTACGTACCGAAGAATTTAAAGAAAAACTCGTAAACGAAGAACATAAGAACCTAAAGAAGTTCCAAAACATAGAACAAGTGCCAAATGTACCAATAATGTACCAAAAAATGGAACTTAAAACCTAAAAATAGAATATAAGTTCCAAACAGTCAAAGAAAGAACACAAGTTCAAAACAGTCCCAAAAAATAGAATAAAAGTTACAAAAATAATGAACATTTAAAAAATTTGTTGATCTTATTTTAAACGTAAATTTGTATTGAATCTAATAGATTTATTGAAATAATTGTACAATTATTTTTCCGTACTATAGAAGTAATTAAACTTATATTTAAAATATGTGAAAATTTCAATATCGCCTAATCAGTAGGAAAAGAATAATAAAAATCCCATTGATATAATTAAATTTAAGAAAATTTGAACGATTATCGAAAAACAGGTGAACTCTAAATTCTGAACGGTGGTGTATGTTATATTGAGCCTTTTTTTTATTCGAGTGGTAACTAAAAGAGAAACCTCTTAAAATATGAAAACTTCTATTTACCAATAAATAAATCGTTGAAAGCATCAGCTGGCAGGTTATTGAGTACGTTCCCAAAGTCGTGTTCAGCCGGATCTAAAGATGCAAACACCTCATGATCCCCAAGTTCAACCTTAAGTCCACTCCCAAGTCCAAGTCCCCCCAATCCCAATCCAAGATTCATATTCGCATTCGAGGTACTCTGCGGTGCATTGAGATTATTAAGTGTCTTGGTGTGGCTCTCAGTCGTTGGAATTGGGCTCACAAATCTGTGTCCAATTTCCCCAATTTCCGGCGGCTGATGATGCTGCTGAATCACAATTTCCGGATTCTTCACCTCCTGTGGTTTACTCGGCATTGAGGGACGCTTCCTCTTCTTCGGCCTTGATTTCGGCTTCGGCCTGGGCGCCACTGGCACTGTTGGTGACGTAGTCTTCTTGCGCGATTTCTTTGGTTTGGATTCCTGTGCCTTCCGATGATAATTGTCCCTTTTTCTAGCATGCTCCGGACACAAAGGCAATTCATGGGCCACATCAAAAACAGGAATGGAACATTGAGTGTTGTCGCTGAACTTGGCAGTGCAATGTTCAAAAAGCTGCTGATCTGGGTTTATCATAATATGACGAGAACAGTGTCGAGTGCAAGGCAAAGAAATTTGTCGGCATCCTTCCTTGCCACAGGGACCACCAACTAGAAGAGGGCCGTCGAGAATTTTACTCGCACCTTTGATATCCCCGAGGGCTCGCGCCGCTGACGACGGATCTCGATAAGCTGCTTGCATTAAACAACGAGCTCGTTCTCGCAAAGCACCTTCTGATTCAAGACCACTTTTGTGTAATTGAATCAAACGTCGCCTAAGTTGAGAACGTAACTGAATGAGTCGAGTTGATCGACTCGTGGGTTCGGATGGCTCACCACTGAACCAGTGGCGTTGATAGACCGACGCCTCTTCTCCACTCGACTCGCTATCTGAAATTTCATCCCCTGCTCGTGGATAGTAAAGCAAAGTGTGGTCTCGACTTGATCTAGTTGAGCCAATTCGCAGTAGACTTTCTGGGTGTCTTCGCTTCCTTTGGATCGCATCCGGGAATCGGGTATTCAAGCTCCTCGGTGCAACGCCTTCCAAAACTGAGTTTCTCATCTTTAAGTCAGATCCTGAGGCTTCCAGACCTGACTCCGCTTTTATCCTCTGATTTATGCATTTCCCTTTCGATTTCGAACTTCTGTTGTTTTGCACACTTCTCGAGTTCCTGGAAGCGAGCAACTTGATATTTTTGGCTGCAGTCGCTCCTGCAGAAGTGAATGGTTCCGGTTCGCTGAAAACGTAGGGATCCACGTCTTGACGATTGTCCGTTTTCAGCAAGGCCTTCAAGCGGTCGGAGAATTTCAATTTACTGTCCATATTCCACGGATCTTCCGGTTCCGGGATCCTCATCGATTGAAATATTGTTCCACTTTTGCGCCACCTGCACTCACAATTTTTAAATTAGATAATTGTAGATTTTAAGGATTTTTGATCGAAATTGTAACCTTGAAATTCGATTTATTCATTTTACCAAATGAATATTATAATTAGATATTTGTTCGCCATGCAGTGGTACTTATTTTTCAAATAGAAATGTGTGCACAGAGCTAAAAAAATGCCTACTTTTAACATTTTCCTATCAAAGAGGTTGCGATTATATCGAAAATAGGTGCTCGCAATTTTTAAATCTGAAGCCACATTCTCTTCATCTACTGGTTACATTTTAAAAGAAGTCCAAAGAATTTAAGGATTTTCAAAGGATTTCACAAGGTTTTAAAGATATCAAGGCATCTTAAAGGATTTCAAAAAAATTCAGAGGAGTTTCAAGATTTTCCAGTAATTTAAAAATTTAGTTAAGTATTTCGCGGAATTTTAAATAATATTGCAGAATTTCAAGAGATTATAAGAAATTTAAAGGTATTTCAAGAGGTTGCAATATATTTTAGGGAATTTAAAGAGATTTTCACAAGATTTAAAAGATATCAAAATTTCCTAAAGGATTTCAAGTAATTAGTAAACATAAAAAATGATTTTTGATTCTTTAAAATCTGTGAAATCTCTCGAATTCTTTAAAATCTTGAGAAATAACTTAAAATATTTAAAAATCTGTTAGAATTCTGCAAAAAATATTAAAATCCCTTAAAATTACTCAAAGCTTTCTGATATTGATATTTCTATGCTAGAATTGTTTTTGGGTTTAGACTCAAAATTATTATTGAAGATTAAGATATTTTAACACAAGAGTAAACAATCATATGCATAAATTACTGACAAAAGGCGCGCGCATAAAAGTCTAAAAGAATTCTAGTTTAAATAAAATAAAACTATTGAATTTTGAACTTAGTTTTCGAACTACCCATTTTACGCAAAAAGTATTAAAAGTAAATATTTGTTCGCTCTGTACGCACACTTCTATTTCAAGAATGAGTATCTCTGCAGAGAAAAAATATCTAATTATAATATTCGTTTGGTAAAATGAAGAAATGAATTTTCAGATTAGAATACAATTTTTCCGTATTTTAATGTTTTTTTTTTTCTGTATTAAATATAACCACTTGAACAAAACAAAAAAGTGTCTAGTTTTAGTACTTTTTTAATAAACATTTCATAATGTTCTTTGAGTAAAATGGAGAAATCGAATTTTGAGGTAAGAGCTTGAGTCCAACAATCTTCATTCTATCTCATTTTTAAGTAATCTAGAAATTGTATACTGTCTTGTACATTGATTTTGCCAAATTTCTAATGATAAAGATCTTGATCTTATTTAGTTTTCATTACGATTGAAAAAATAAACATGTGTCCACCATTTTTCTATATATGTATAATGTACATATATAGACAGATCTTATTTTTTCAAAATAAGATAAAAAATAAACATGTGACCACCTTTTGTCTATATATATATATATATGTTTTTGTTTCAATGACAATGAAAACAAAGTAAGATCAAGACCTTTATAATTAAAAATTTGGTAATATATTATAGTTATTTTCTAAAATTTGATTTTACAATTCAATAGGTTATGTTATTCGTGTGATCCAAAACCTTTCCAAGGGGCTCAATAAGCTGAATAAGTTCAATAAATCACAAACATCATGCTTTTACTGTTTAGAATACATCATTTTTAAAAACTCCGAAAACAAACTTTCGAAATCTTCTCAATTATCAGAAACAAAAACAAAATAAATTCCTTCAAAAGTATAAAGCAAATAGCAAAAGGCAAAAAGTAAACAGCTTTCTCGAAACTAAATTTGTGCAAAATGCTCAAACTATATAGAGTTTTGCAACGATAGTCCAAGTCCCAAACCAAACATAAACACTATAGTATTGTTAAACAGAAAAAAACCTTACCTCGCACATTAAAGTTTCTCGAATAAATCCATGATCAGATTATTTTCTCTATTCAAAAAGAATTGAAAACAGGATCCTCGCACAGTTTGTGAATTCAGACGATGATCCATCGTTTGTGGAAATAAATTTGAAGGTTTTTCAGCCAGGTTCTCAATTATAGGTTATGTTCGTTCTGCCATGGATTGACAACTCGTTTGTATAAAAAATATTCCGATACTCCAATCAACTCAATTGACAGGAGTCACCCACCTTCAAGTAAAATTGGTTAAAAATCCTTGTAATTTAGGGCACCCTGGTTTTTGACAACTTTTTCACCCAAATTGATTATTTGCAGAAGATTTTTCGCGAGGTTGGGAACGGCGAAGACCTTCTTCGAGAGTAATCGAATAATAAACGATATAGTAACGAATAACTAACTCACGCATTCACTTATTTAATTACTTTAATTTCAAAAGATATGTAATTCGATGCACGCCGAGTGAAATACTTAAAGACGACAATGACAAAAAAGGAATGACAAACAAATATCATCCAAGTTTATCCTAGTCGTCGATAATAACATTAAAGAGACATGTCAGTTAGTTGTATATCAACCAAAATGGCGACTGATGGCGGTGAAACGATATGCTGTTCGAATTCTGAAACATTTCTGCTTTCACGGACCTTTCAAAAAGACGAGAAAGTACAAAAAGTAATCAGGGAAAAGGGGTTGAGTTTGATTTTTTTAAATATGGTTTAGAGAAAAGGAATTTTGTGGTTTAATCGTGCACATTCTTGTGGGAATGCGAACGCTATTAGAAACTGATGGCACACATCCTATTTAGAAACAACCTAACCCCTACATTAGGGTTAAGTTCTATGTTTTGCATCAAAGTGCTTCTGTAATTCGTTCTCCTTGAATTATGAACTTCAGCAGTTTATCTTTAACAGTGTGTCACAGCTGATAAAAATCATCAATATCTTTGCAATCATATATATACTATATCTACAAGTTTCTCTATTTCGGAGCAGAAATATTCTTTGTTCGGAGCAATTTTTGAAACATGAAATTCCCCGGGAAAAAGAAATATGTTGAACCAGATTGAACCGTATTGAAAGTTGAACGATTGCTTTAGTGAATTCGGGTTTTTTATGCATGCGGATTCAGAAGTCCTCTTTCTGAATCGGAATGATGTGTTTTAATCTATTTTCAAAATTCATATGCTTTTATCATAAAATCCGATTGAACAGATATTTTTTCTTTTTAGACATTTTACAATCGGACCGAATTTTTTGGAGTTATCTTGCCATACCAAAGCCATACTTCCACTTTACTCAAAATTTTCAATTTTTTAAAGCGTTGACCTATTAAACAAAAAGATGTGTACTGGTAAATGGACTATATAGTCAGATTCTATAGAACTATAACCTTTAAAATGAGCTCAAGAAATTTAAAAACTGTTAATTATTTTACTGAAAGTTATTGATATTTTTATAAAACATTGAGATTTGAGGTTTTTTTACAGTATCTTCTGAAAAAGTTGACAAAGTGATTTCGTCCTGGACTAATTTTTGACAGAATTTTGATTTAAAACTCATAACAAAAAGTTCGTGGAAAAAATTTGAAAATCTTTTCTTTATAATAGTGTTGCAGTTTTTAAATCGTTATAGATATTATATACTTTTTATTTTTGATTATAGTAGTTCTTTTCATTCTATTTCGAAATCCATAGCAAAATTTGGAAAGCTTATAATTGACAAAGTGTCGGCGGATTTATGAAAATTTTGTAACTCAATTTTCTCAAAAAGAATATCGTTTTCTTCTAGGTCTGTCTCAGTTGATATTATTATAGTGATATTATATATATAGATATCCTATGAGAGTTATGCTCGATCTTTTAATCCCTAGAAATCTCTTACAATCTGTTGAAACACCCTTAACATTTTTGATTAACTGTTAAAACTGTAATCCCATTAAATCCTTTGAATTTCATTCTAACCTGTAAAAGTCTCGGCAATCCTATAAAATATTGTCAATCATATCTTGAAATATTTTGAAATTCCTTTGGATTTCTTGAAATTTTTCTGAAATTTGTTGACATTCTTTTAAATACTATTGATTTTTTTCGGAATCCTATAAAATTCTTAAAAAGGTTCCGAAACTCCTTAAAATTGTACAAAAAATCTCTATGTTCTTTTTGGTCACTTGAAGTTGTTAAAAATCTATTAGCATGGTTTGAACTTTGAAAAAAAACAGTAGTTCGTTCATAAATGATTAATGTATTCAATCCTAGATTTTGATTTTAAACACACAAACTTAAACCTTCTTATTAAAAAATTTTTGCTAAGTAATTTTTGTGAATTCAGAATTAAAAAGGCAAAAAATAAATCAATTTACAAATTTCAACAAGCGTAATTTTTTTATTAAATATGTAAATATACATTTTTCTCTCGATTTTTCTTTATTAAACCTTATAGAGAGCGAAAAGATATTTAACAGTAATAATTGTTAAATAAAATGGGGAATTTAATTTTGAGCTTAGAATGTGCGGATCCACACACACACAACTCCATTGAAAACGAACAAAAATGTAAATAAATGCGTAGAACAATTTAAATTACTTAGAATTACACACAATTTGTGAAAATGACATTCAGATCGTATTGTCGACCTGGAGTTCTGAAGTATGCCGACTTTTTTTGTGCCTCCTCATATCTCCAGATCTTCGGAAATTGATACCACAAATGTCGCACTGAAACGGTTTCTCTCCAGTATGAATAAGCATGTGAACTTTTCTTGCACTGGACTTTTTAAATCTCTGATCACAGATATGACATGGATAAGGCCGATGATCAGAATGATTTATCATGTGCTCTCGAAGTCTAGCTGGATTCGTAAATGCCTTATCACACGTCGTGCATTTGAAGGGACGTTCTCCAGTGTGGGTCCTCCGATGATTATCTCTATCGCATTTAATACTGTAGGCCTTATCACATAAATCACATGCAAAAGGTTTTTCACCGGTGTGACTTCTTATGTGAACAGTCAGATGAGCTTTCTGAAAATTGCATTATTATTACAAAAAATTAACTTGCTGATTATATATATATTATTCAAATAAGATATTTTTTCGCTTTGTACCCATGATTATAACGACAAAATATCTAATTATTATACTTCTTGAGTAAAATGAAGAATTCGAATTTTGAGATTAGAAGTTGTATTCAACACCCTTAATCCATTCAAAATTAGGGAAGCAGACCTAATTGAGATAATTAAGTTTTCGTTTGAAGTCAACAAAAAGATAGCTATTTGTTTTAAATTATAAGGAGTCTAATTTCTCGAAAAATTACATTTTCAACAAAAAATAGTTGAATTTTCAACCAAAAAGTATATTTTAAACCAAACACAGGTTATTTTTTAATAAAAAAAAATTGAATTATCAACAAAATACTTAGTTGAATTTACAACATAAATTTCAAGAGACTTGAAGTTATTTAAAAGATATTTAAGTGAATTTAAAGAATTTCACAGAATTTGAAGAGATTTTTGCCTAAAATGAAACCCTTGAATTTTTAGGCTATATTTCGAGTCCTTCTTTTTGTTCAAAAAGTATTAACTGGTATTAAAATAAAAAATTAAAAACCTTTTATTTATGAATTTTAAAGAATTTAGTGTCATTTTTTAAGATATTTCAAAAGATTTTTTGGAATTTATAAAGGATTATGTAAAATTTTCAGATTCCAAAAGATTTTTTTAATGAATTTTAATGGATACCAAAGCCTTCAAGGGATTTCCAAAGATTTAAACAAATATCAAAAGATTTTAATAGATTTCAAAAATATTTCAAGAGCGACCAACACATTGATTTTTTTTTAAACTCACTTAAAAAATCAAGTACTCATAACTATACGTAGCAAATTCTTTTTCACAAATCAGAAAAATACCTGCTGCTTTATTTTCTCTAAAAAAAATATCTTATTTCGTCGGCGACCAATGCTACGACTTGAAGTTAGACTCCCTGTCTGATTTGAAATATATTTAAGTGAATACATAAATAATTAAATAATTAAAATATAATTTGGTATAAAAAAAGGCTTACTTGTTGGAAGTCTTTTCCGCAATAAGAGCACTTAAAAAGCTTCCGATCTTGTGCTTTAGCATGAAACTCTTTATGCGATATAAGACCACAGAAATTATCAAATGTCCTCTCGCAATTATCACAGGGCCACTCCTCACCAGGTTCTTTTCTTCTCTTGTGTTTACGCAATTCGATTTGGCTTAAAAACACGGAAGAGCAGCAGTAACAAGTCCAGTGTTTAGCCCTGGCACAAGATTTCCTATGTAAATTCATGCTAGTGAAGTGCAGAAATTCTTTCTCACAATACTCGCAAAAAAAGAACTTTGTAATGGTTGTAATCTCTTTCGACCGAACACCTTGGACTGATTTTCTGTGAGCACTTTTGTGTGCTGTTACTTGATTGTAAGTTGCGTAGGTCACATTACAGATTGTGCAGACATAAGGCGTGGGGCCTGAATGAGATTTTCGATGATTCTTCACAAAGTCGATGGAGGTGTAACATCGCTGACAGAATTCACATCTAGAAATATTGAAAAAAATAATAAAAATCATCATCAGAGAGATAGACAATAAATTAATTAATCAAAATAGCTAAAATTTTACTAAAGTCTTTCAATAATAATAATAATAATCTTTTGACGTTCTTTCTCTAAATTGTCAGAAATCTCTTACAATCTGTTAAAACACCCAAACATTTTTTTTTAACTCTTCAAATTGAAATATTGAAATATGAAATATTTTTTAATTCTTTTGGATCTCTTGAAATTTTTCTGAAACTCGTTGACATTCTTTGAAATTTTAGAAAATATTTCTTTATGTTCTTTATGGTCGCTTAAAGTTGTTAAAAATCTATTAGAATCCGTTAAAATTCACCAAACTTATTCAATTTTATAGAATTATATAGAATACCTGGAAATTCTTTATATTACTTCAAAATCTTCTAAAATATGTTTAATCAACTATTATACTTAAATAACATGACCAAAATAATATAATGAAAGTTAAACTGACATTTAGAATTCTTTTTAAATCTTTTGGAATATTTTTAAATCTTTTTCATTGTTCAGAAATCTCTTTAAATTCCACAAAATTCCTTAAAATTCATCAAAATTTTTCAGTTACCTTTACAATTTCACGAAATCTCCAAGTTTCTACAAATCTCTTGATATCCCAAATATTCCAGGCTAAACATTTAAAATATTAAAAAAATTGTAGTTTCTTTAAAAAATTTGACGAAATCCTTTAAATTCTACGACAACCTTTAAAATTCTGAAAAAAAACTTTTGAAACCTCTTTTCCATTATAATATTCATTAAAAAACAATTTTTATGTGAATTAAAAAGTTATTTTAGGAATTTAAAACGTTTTCGTGGAATTTAAGGTGTATTAAGAAAATTACTTTAATGTTCTTAAAAATTTCAAGAGAAAAAATCTTTTAAATTCCTAAACATTTCTTTAAATTCTTAAAATGTCTCGACAATCTTTGAAATTTCATAGAAAAAAACGTTTGAAATCTCTTAAAATACCATGAAATCTTTTAAATTAATTGAAAAAGTATTTTAATTACACAAATTGCAGTAACTTCAATATGAACAAACAAACCATCGTATTTTATTACTGTTAATTAATAATACCTGTAGATAGCGTAGAGCTTCTTCTCTTCAATCTCAACTGAATCATCTCCTGATACGGGACAGATTTTAAGATGAAATTCAGTTTCAAAAGCGCTAAGGAAAACTTCATTGCACAGTTTGCAAACTTGGCAGATAATTGACTGCTTCGCTGCAACTTGATGAGTGAGAAGATGCTTTGTGAGAGAATTAGTTCGGTCAAATCGCTTTCCACATTCCTCGCACTGAAGAGGTTTATTAGGAAGATGAAGTTTTCTGTGCCTTCTGAGACAATCCATGGATAGGAATCGTTTAGAACAAATGTCACACTCATAGGGTCTTTCGTTTTTATGTTTTCGTTGATGAACATTCAACTGCTGTTGTGATCTGCAAAATTAAAAGGAGTTATTATTTTCTTATTGGTCATTATTATTATTATTATTACTTTCACCCTCTTCTCTAGCTATTCCATAATCAAAACCTGAATATACTGCCGCAGATATCACAGCAAAATTCCCTAAACTTCATGTGGACCATCACTGAATGATTATAAAGTACCGACTCGGAAGTAAGAAATTTGTCGCATTTCTCACAGTAACAAGGCTTGACGCCAGGCTCATGGAATTGAAGATGGAACTTCAGTCTTGTCTCGGAAACGTGTTTCTTCTTACAAATTTTGCATTCGTAATTCAATACTCTTCTTTCATGTAATTTAATAGAGCTGTGTTCTGCAAAATGTTCTCTCCACTTTTGCAGAGAAGGTGAGTCACTTTTACAAATACTACAAGGATAATAATTCGTGGATGAATGACTGGCTGAATGAAGATAACATTTTCTCATCCCGTAAAATTTCGCGTTACAAATCCGACATCTTATTGATTCGGTGATGTTGGAAGAAACTTCACTGGCTTCATTAGAAAGATCTTCCTGAAAATTATCTAGAGTTTCGTTCAAAACTTTTAAAACGTCAGGATTATCTTCGGCGACTTGAACTTCATTCTCCTCGATTACTTCAAATTCATTTTTACATGCCACTTCGCTCAAAATCTTGAAGGCCTCGGAATTATGTTCAACTTGCACTTCATTCTCGATGACCTTGAATTCATTTCCATTTATCGTCTTGCTGTAGAGAATTTCTCTAGAATCAATAACTTCAGTGTTCAAAGTGTTGGATCTTTTCTCAGCGTATATAGGTGTCGAAGATTTTTCTAAAGAATTATCTTTAGCTTTCAAAAAAATTGCTTCGGATTCTGATACTGTTTTGTAAAAATTGTAAATTAAGTCTAGTTTTTCAAGGCACGGGTGGCAAATATTTCTGGGAAAGGAATCGTTTTTCTGCACCTGCAAATAATAGAAGTAATAGAACCAAAGTGGTTATAAATTCTAGTTCTGACCACAAAATTCGATGTCTTCGGTTTACTCAACACATATTAGAATTGGTTAAAAAATATCTAAATGTCAGTTTAACATTTATTGTAATATTTTGCTCATATTATTTCGGTTTTATGGTTGATTTAATAGTTTTTAAATAAATTCGAAGGATTATAAAGACTTTCCACGTATTCTATAAGATTTTACAGGGTTTCTAAAGATCCCAAGAGATTTTCAACGATTTCAAGGTTTTACGTAGAATTTCCAATCATTTAATAGGATTTTATGTAAAATTTCGATAGCAATTATAGAATTACCAATTCGCTGAATTTTCTCGGATTCTAAAAAATTGTTAACAACTTCGAGTGACCATGAAGAACTTGCAGATATTTTCTAAAATTTTAAAAAGTTTCAAAAGATTTACAAGAATGTTATGGGATTCCAAAAAAAATCAATATATTTCAAGGAATGTCAAGGAGTTTCAGAAAAATTTCAAAAGATCCGAAGAAATTTGAAAATATTATATGGGATTTTCGGGATTAGAATGAATGTCAAAGGATTTAATGGGATTTCAGTTTTCAAAGTTTAAAAAAATTGTTTGGGTGTTTCAACTGATTGTAAGAAAGTTCTGACAATTTCTAGGAAATAACAAGTAATTTAAGAATTTTACGAAATTTAAAGGATTTTCTATAAATGTTAAAGGATTTCTACATTATCGAAAAAAAAAAAAAATTTTTTTAATATTTTTTAGGATTAAAAATAGTTTTAAAAGATTTAATGAGATTACCAAAAAATTCCCAGAGATTCGAAGAAATTGCAAAATACTTCAACAGATTTTAGGGATTTCCCAAGAATGTCTAAAGAATACAAAAAATTCAAGCAATTTAATATGGGATTTCAATAATTTTAAAAAGATTTTCAATCATTCAGGTGTATACCAACGGATTCCAAGAAATGTTTTACGATTTTGAGATATTAAAAATAAATTGCAGCTATTTTTGGATTAAAAAGAGCCTCTAAAAATTGTGATTTTCAAGAATTTTACGATATTTTATTATTTTTAAAAAATCGCGAGGGATTAAAAGAAAGTTAAAAATATTTTTGGAAATTATAAGTAGTTTAAAAAGATTTTTTTTTAAATTCCAGATCTTTAATAGGATTTTCAGAAGTTTTATAGAATGTGAAATACCACGGTGAAATACGTGTCCTCTGAAATCCTTTAAAAAAAAACATTTTTCATATGCAGACCATTGGATGACTCGAACGTGTCTGCAGCCTTCATGATTTGAAATTAATTCGGCCTCTAGTTATTATGTTTGTTACATAAAATGAAGAAATCGAATTTTTACGGTCAGAACTTGGATTCAACATCCTTAATTGTAATTCTTACTTCAATTGGTAAATATTTGTTAATTTTTTCTGCTATGTCTTTTTCTATTTGCGCTGATCCAAAAATGCAAAGCATTTCTTCACTTTGATTTGCACAAAGTCGACATAAAGGTGAAGAAAGATCACTTGCTGCAATTAAGTTTAATTCTTCGGGTATTTCCTTTTCAAAATCTAATTCTGTGGAATCTGGAGTCTGATATTCTTCCATTATTTCAATATCGGTTGAAGGTATAAGATATTCTGCCAGCCCATTAGTTTCATGCATTTCAGAAATATTTACACTGTTAATTACACTATCTGTAATTATAGCTTCATTCTTTTCAAATGCTTCGAAATTCGATAATTCAAGGAAATTAAATTGGAGATTTGAGTTTTCATCATTATCTAGTTCTATCGAGCGTTTAGAATCTTCTAAAGAACAAATATCATTCAAATATAAGTTAGACATTTCCACTATATTTTAGGTAAATAAATTGTTTTCTTACATACCTGATAAAGCAGGAATAACCCTGTAAGTAGTTTGATTAACTGCTTGAGGTAAGTTAGTAAAGTCATTTTTTATTCCATTTTCAAGTTGCATTCTCCTGCAAGCACTTTTATCTTTTATAGGAATCTCGATAAATTCACCATTTGAATCTCTCATTACGATTTTCATGATTGAAATTAAATTTCAGTCCTAAAAGATATATATGAACGTTTTTTTTATTCAATTATATCTATTCCTTTATTTATATTTTGAAATAAAAATATTTTTTCCATATTATAGATGATAAAATTAATTACCTGATTTACCAGATGAATAAATGCAGTCTCCAATTGTCTGAAAAAAATTCATTTTTCTGAACTTTTCAGGGCTTGTTACTAGAAATAAACAAAAGACAGTCTGTGACAAATGAAAATCTGACATATTTGACAAATATATATTATCTTTGTATAGTTTTCTGACTTATCGACTTCGCAGATTATTTTTAGTTGCATTGAATTATAACAGATGGCGCCGCCAGCTCTTTTTTTAAATTTTTGAATTAGAAGAAAAGTAGGAAAATTGTTGTTTCTTAAATTTAATTTTGTGGCTTAATAGAGGACAATATTTTAGGTTTGTAATTTTAGTATGTAAAATAATTCAAATAACTTCGATTTCTTATCAAACTTAATTTAAGGATGTTGGATCCAAGTTTCAACTTATAAGAATTTAAAGAATTTATAAGAAGTTTAAAAGTTTCAAACATTATACCGTTTCTTTCTGATCTAATCTAATACCAGACTAATACCCTTAATGATAAATTTATCAATAAAAATAATGGAAAGGGAAGAAATAGGAAAATATGAAACATTTAATTTCTCCATGAAAGATTTATTTTTTTCTTATTTTTTTACTGACAGGATTTTTTTCAATGTGATGAATCACGAAAATCTCTCACACAAATTTTATTTTCCAAAAAGTACATAGTTTTTTATTTATTTTTTTTTTTTTCAATATTGAAGATGAAATCATACACACAAAACCACACACAAAAATATATAATTACATATAATTTAATAAATATAAATCCAGATGCGAAAAATTGAAGATTTGATAAACAAATTTTTGCATCTTGATTTTTTTAAAATAGACAAATAGGTGAATAAATAAGTTTCGAGTATGATTAAATAATTAAGTAATTTAATAGTTACAGAATTAAGGAATTAAATAATTATAAATAATTGGTTAATTAATATTACAGAGACTACAGCTGCTGTTATGTCTTACTAATTAGGCCTGAGACTACATTTTACAAAGTTGTTTTATCCTATACAAATATAGTATACATTGGATATATTTGATATCAGATTAATTATTCGTATGTTAATAATTGTATATTTAAATATATACCATAATAGACTAGGGTTTACCCGTGAACTGAGATCGTTACCCTACTAGGTTTTTCGAAAAATAAATCTAGCTTAAATTAATTTTTTATATATTATCTTTCATAATTTAATTCGAAAAACATTTCAGGTTTTTGTTCACGGACTACTCTGACTAGAACTCACTCATCTCATATATATTTTCAAATATATATTACCCACTATATTATATCTGATTTATATTATCTTCAATTAAAATATATTACTAATATGCTAAAAAGAGATCAATTGAAATTTTCTGATTCGAATTTGTTATAATATATGCACAAGTATTTATCAAATCGACCATACATTACACAAAAGTATATTGTACTAAAATTTTTAAATAATATTCAAAAAAGTGCAAAAGCAGGAAAGTTTTTTCTGAAATACCCATATATAATATTATAGATTTTTAATTCGTTATATATATGAAAGACGGTTGGCCTGATGAAATTAAATTTACCGATTATTAATCATCAATTATTCATCAATCGGAAAAAACTCTAATTATATCTTAACATTTCTACTCAATACTGACGCATTTGTCCCGTTAATTGTAATACTTAAACTATAGGATTCTAACATCTAAAATGAAGTGAAAGATCGCTGGTTACAAATAATTCTCGATAAGATAAATAAATTAAGGGAGTTAAAACGAAGTTCTTCACTCAAAATTCGGTTGCCTCATTTTATAATCAGATTTTTTTCACGCTCTGTGTATCATTCATATACAATAAAATGAAGAAAAACCGAATTGTGAGGTTGACAGTGGAGTCAACACACCGTTAATTGAGATTAAATAAATCTAATTCTATGAAAAAATGGTACTGCATGAAGGACCTTTGCATCTTAAATTATACAATACTTGTTCGGCGTATCTACTCATTATTTATTAATTATGGCATCGCATCCACGGCAGTGTTCGCTAGTTTATATAAATCTATAAAGAGTTTTACGCCATAGCAAAATTCTCTGAAAGTTTAATCATAGAAACGAAATTGCATTTGAAAGTGGCCTGCATGCATTTTACAAGGAAATTTTTGTACAAATCCATGGAAATTTTAGTGACTAGAGTAAAAAAAGTGACTCGAATAATAAAAATGATTTCTTTCCTCTTATAGGATTTTAAAAATATATCTTTGGATTTATTAAATATATATCTCTGGATTTTTTTTATATATATCTATTCGACTATAGCTTCAATGACTATATAGAAAGTAAATTGCAAACTATAAACTAATGACTAGAACTTTATATTGCGAACATTGTTTTTTTTTAATTCTTATTTCATTTTATGACTAGATTGGAATGTCTTAGTATGGAATGATTTTCTGTTAAAAATCGATAAAACTGATATCTAATTATTTTGATAATTATTAACTAAACTTAAGTAATTGACTTTGGTTTTTGAAAATCCTTGTATAATATTTAAGGAATCCAGATTAAATGACAAGTGAAAATGGTGCAAATTATACATAAAATAATGACTAGATCTTGAAAATGATAGTTAATTATGCTGGTTATTATGTTATGTTAATTTATGTTACAAATTTTGACTAGATTTGACGTAATTGTGACTAGATATAAAATTATATTTAATTATGCTGGTAATTATGTTATGTTAATTTATGTTTAAATTTTGACTACACAGAAAAAAATAAATGTAAACTTTGTTGCAACCTGCAGGTAGTTTTCTATTTTTACCTGTATGTTTAGGTATATAGAAGTGAAGTAAAAATTAAATTCCACTCTGAGTTGGGTATATATTAACTGTCTGTTTACAATGAATATATAACACTTCACATATTTATATAAAAAAGGTGTCAAATACCATAAAATACAATGTTTTATATTTACGAAATGAACAGCAAAAATCAATTTGGCAACTTTAAAATTCGCCACGGAACTTTAGATTCAATAATATAGGCTAATAAATTTAAAGAACATTTGAAGTATATAATTGCATATTGCAAACGGACGATGACAGTTGCACAGTATATATATATATACACTTGGTTTTTTCTGTGTAGATTTCACGTAATTGTGACTATATAATATATATATATATATATATACTTTGTGTATGTAATGACTAGATTCGTTAAATTATCTTTTATTGACTAGATTTTTTATTGCATAAATTATTCTTTGGATACTTAAAGTTCAGACTATATAAGAATTAATATTCTTTGTACATGAATGACTAGATCGTTTTTTACTCTTACATTGAAATTTATTGTCAGGACACTTTAATATTATTGACTAGATTTTTACTATACACATTGATAATACAATTCTCTCTGCTTTGACTCAAAATGACTAGAAATATATTCCTTGCACAAATGACTAGAAAGTTTTGATTTTTTAGCATAATTTAATCCGCATGACACATTCATCATCTATAAAATTAAATGACTAGAGGGACTAGATTCATTCATAATGACTAATAAGTTATATGACACGAAAGTATTAAATGTATGAAAAACTAATATTAAGCAGTAACTTAAGACTTAAGAATAATCTCACTGGCATGTTTCCTTAAAAATTAAACTATATTTGTATTCAGCTGCGACGTATCTCGATTTCGCTCTCAAATTTGTTATAAGTGAAATTTAAAATGAAATCAGTGTCTGTACCTGTTTGGGTTGAATAGAAGATTTGTTTCCAATTCAGTTGAGAGAGGTTGGCAAATCTTCGGCAGCAACATTTGATGATGATTGACATTTTTGAAGATTGTATCAAATCAGATGATAAAGGTGATGAAATTCAGATGACAAAAGACAAAGATGATCTTTGAATGATGCAGAAAGGAAGTTTTTGATCCACATTGATGATAATTGCGGTCTCGATTGTCACCTGCAGCGTTGAAATGAAAACGTTTCGGATGTCATCGGAGTATAAAAAGTTGAATTGTCCATATAAGAGCGAGAAAGGGAGAGTCGACTTCATAATCAATTTTGATCATACTTGTACTCTGTGTATCAGTACTCTATTTCTCTCTTTTTCAAAATTATGTACATCTATGATACAAAATCTTCCTCCGTATATTCACATCTTGAGTAACAGTTAGCAGCTCTTTCAACGAATAATCAATCCATCAATTCTTCAGATGTCTGTTTGCAGAGGAGAAAACTGATGTTGGTACCATCTCTTTCGGTTGCATATTGCAGATATTATTGTCGATGAAATCACTGAGAACTTGCTTTCCAAGTCTATTTTTAGGCCGGAGACAATTTCTAGGATGATTTTGATTGGTGTGGTCCAAGAAGAAATAAGAGGTGGAGGAGGAGGAAGATATCGCGTGACCTCGAGAGAGTCATCTTAACCCTCAGAGGTCCTTGTTAGGCAAGGACCACGCAGGACCACGCAAGCGCACAGTTGCTTGCCTGGCTGCAGACTAACCCTAATTTGAGACCGTCACTGGAAGTTGGCACGCGCTCATGAACCAACATCCCCACTTCGTGGTTTGATGTTCTCAGCAGTCTCAGCTGCATCGGAAGTCACGCCTTCAGGATGCGTGCGCATAGTGCTTCCCTGACTTCTCCTGCGATTCGTGGACAATGGGGTGCTTTCACCCCCATTCCCACATATCCATTGTAGGGTGCGCGATATTCACTGCACAGCACGGTGACTATATACTAAAACCGGTTGCGGCGCTTTATTGCATGTGCAGAGATTCGAAAAAGGGTTGAGCAGGACATTTGCTGATGCTGCGATGATGATATTATAATCCTATAAGTGTTTATTATATTCTTTTGCTTCCTCATACTTCCATATTTTAAAAATATGGTTTAATAATTATAATTTCCTTAGTTGCGATAAATGACTAATTATAGAACATTCT
>JAUESI010000028.1:420125-444627 GCA_032275145.1 Synergus laeviventris | reverse complement strand
ATCGCTAGAGACACGCACCGCCTGACGTCTCTCACTCTTACTGACGTCACCAGAACTCTCTCTCTCTCGCACCCCTTGCAGTACGCCTCTTCTCTTACTTACGAAAAGGGATCGTATCAATTGGGGGCCTTTTTAGCTTAAATGAAAGATTCCCCCTTCTCTTACCTACGAAAAGGGATCGTATCAAAACTATATACTATTCATTAGTAAAATTTAACTAATTCAGATTAGGAGAGAAGAATACACAATGAATTCTCTGAAATATGAAGGGATTTTAAGGAATTTCAAAGGATTTCCATTAATATTTATATATAAGTACCTACTTTTAAGGATTTTAGAAGAATTAAAATGAGATTTTAGAAGAATTTTAGGCGAATTGCAAGGACTTTGAACAAATTTCCTGTTGGTTTCAAGAATTTCAAAGGATTTCGTGTGATTATTTAAAAGATTTCAAATATTTCAAACAATTTCTTGAGATTTTTGTAGGTTATTTGACGAATTTTATAGAATTTTAAAGGATTTCAATAGATTTATTATTTGCTTGTTTCAGGAATTTAAAGCAATTTAAAAAGATTTCATGTAATTTTAAATTATATACTTCGGGATTTGCAGGAACTTCAAGAAGACTTCAAGAGACTTTATTGAACTTTTAGAAATTGCAAAGGATATGTCAGATCATAGTTTATTCCTGTAGATTTCAATAATAGTTGATTTCATTTGAAAGGATTGACTATTAAAGACCTTTGAATATTATATTATATTATACACGCCCTTAAAGTATAACAATTATTTTAAAGCAATTCTTTTCAACTGTGTTCCATCATATTTATTGTGAAATTACAACAGAAATTTTGGCAGCGTATCACAAAATTTTTACAGAATATCGCTGAATATTTCGAAAAGTTATAGCATATCGGTATATAATGGAAATCTTGAATAACATGATGTGAACCTAAACCAAAGGAAGAGAGTAACGTACTACATACCTATTGTAGTGTCAATGCATGGTTTCATTCACACTGGTCACGTTTTCGTTGGATTACTGGACCGAGGGGTTGCATTTCTACAGTTTCTTGACGTAGGTCGCATTGCGTAAGTATTTTCGTCAGCAGCTACTACGTTCATTCATGAGCCAATTTACTATATGTATAAGGTATATATTTTAGCAACTTGGTCATCTGACGCACATGGTTTCATACAATGAATTATGTTCTTTATCCAAATCCGTAAAGTTTACTTTATTATATATATATTTATGTATATCAGCATGTATATATATATTATTAATTTAATATGAGATCAAGAGAGCATAAATAATTTTTAATAACAAATTTCTTTCCACACGATATTTTAAATAATTTTATCATCTATATTGATTTATATTCTTAATAAACAATTTTTCAGAATTTAAAAAATTTTTTTTTATACCATATATATACTACATATATTTTGAAACTTTGACAGCATGAGGTTTTTTTATTGGAAATTGTCTTCTATAAATAAATGGTAAAGAAGAAAATTTTCCAGAATAATCTTCGGGATCAAGAAAGGCGTATGTCACGTTGGCGGCTGTCATATGGCGTCGAGATCTTTTAATATTAATATAGAGAGATATATGTAATATATGTTATATAATATGTTATAGGTATATAGTCGAAGGTATAACGAAGAGGTCGTCGAACTATATATATTCTAAGGGTGGAAGTAGACTTAGGAGGCTTATAGGTATATTATAAGGTAATAGGTATATAACATAAGGCCCTCCGTATGTTCCTTGGAGGCATTAAACACTGCCATCTCTCCCTTTTTATTTTAATTTTTTTTCATGGGGTTCCGGTATATCGTATAAATCACATCCTCACGCGCCAACCATATCCTGTCTATTTGACTTTACGGGGTTTACTCCCCCGTGAAACTCGTGCCACACCGGTTTCATGCACATGTGTATGAGATATATAGGTATTACCTACTAATTTCATATTACGGCGCACGTGTGTTAAATATGTGTAGGGATATGTTGTTAAAGAAATTTATCGTAATCATATTATTATGTTTAAGTTCTGTTAAATTAAATTACATCAAAGATTATCTTTTTTTCTTTTAAGTAAGTTAAAAGCTAACAAAATTCTGTTGAAAATGAGCCCAAAACAATAAGAAATCTAAATGAAAAAAGATTAGAATTTTTCGTTTTCAAAAAATCCACTTTTTACCAATTATCTCAAAAACTGCAAAACCTAAAAATTTTTGCAAAAGGAAAAAAAAGATGGGCCTTGAAATTCTCTAATTACAAACATCAGTCTTTAAAATAAAAATTTGAAAGATTTTTAAATTTTACACTCAGGACAACACTTCCCAGGCTGAATCCAGGCGTATCCCCTTTTGCCTTTTGGTTAGAATTAAAAATATCTTGCAATCCCTTCAAATTTTACAATAACCTTCGAAATCCTTTTAAATTATACAAAAGCTTTTAAAAATCATAGAAATCTTTTGAAATCCCTGAGGAAATCCCAAATAAAACTTCCTGGACAAAATATTTTAAAAAACATAAAAATCTCATGAAATCTGTCCAAATTTGTGAAATTCACAAAATTCCTATAGAAAATTCTTGAAACTCTTAAAGATTCTACGATAATATTTAAAATCCCTTCATATCCTGTAAAATACATTAAAGTTATTATAAATCTCATCAAATTCCATGAAATCCTTAAAATTGCTATAAAATCCTTTCAAAAATCAGCAAAACCCCTGAAGTCTCTTAAAATTATTAGAAATCTCATAAAAATTCATAAAACCCATTCAAAATGCCAGACAATCTTTAAAAAATCATTAAAATCTCTTGAGTTGTCTTAAAATTCCTGACAATTACATGACAACCTGTAAAATCCCTCAAAGTTCCACGACAATAAGATTATACACAATAATTCCTGAAAACTCCTAGAAACATTTTAATCCCTCAAATTATCAGAAAAACCTTTGAAATTGCTTCACATTCGTTGAAATCTCTTAAAATTCGCAGAAAATTCTTAAATATTTTATATCTTTTAAATTCCATTAAAATCCATCAAAATCATTAGAAATCTCATCAAATTCCATGAGATCCTTCAAATTTCGTAAAGCGCGCCTTTATTAAAAATCAGAAATAATCTCTTCTCATCCCTCAAAATTATTAGAAATCCCAAAAAGTCCACCAAATATTTTTAAAATCTTGGAAGTCTGTATTGAGTTCTTAAAAAATTCCTCAAAATTTTACGAAAACATTCAAAACCGATTATATCCGTTGGATTCTCTTAAAATTCATTTAATTATATCCCTTATAATTCTCTCAAATTCTCAAAAGTTTTTTAAAATTCCTAGAAAACTAAAATCTCTTAAAATTCTACAAAATTTCAAGTCACTTAAAATTTATTTAAAATTAAAAATCATACATTTTATTTTATTTTAAACAGCAATAATAATGATATTTTTTAATCGTCTCGACTCTTAGATTTTCAGTTAATCACTTTTAATCAATTTAGATTATGAGAGAGATGGATCATGCATTTTTTAGACAAGGATTTTTTTCAATAAAAAAAAAAAAACTATGAAAATAAAAATTTGTTTATCATGATAAAAAATAAACAGTTAATTATATCAGTAGGTATGTGCATTGGCATCGTAAATGCGTGCGTATGTGGGCATTGAAATTACGCAACATAGAAGAACGACCCCCCTAAGCGAAGCTACGATGGGGTGAGTCATCACCTGGCCAGGGGGGTGTAGTGTAGAGGAGAAAGAAGGATATTAGAAGGGGCAGGTGAGGACGAGGGCACGAGCTAGACGGACGCGAGTTATAGGGAAGGACTCGTTCAAAGCTTGCTAAAAGGTGAAGAGAGGGGTGAAGGGTGTTCTCCCTTATGCTTATAGAGAAACATAGAGACAAAGTGTGTGCGTGAGACGCACTGAGACGCACTGAGACGCACCCTACATACTCCCGCCGGGACACGGGAAGTATCGCCTTTCATTAAAATTGCCTAAGGGCACTGCTCGATCGATGGCATTTCACATCGATGAGAAATCATTTTTTCATCGGGCATCGACCATTCGATTCCGATGGTTGTACAAATGTACACACTGAAAACTAAAAAAAATCGAGGGTCAGAAATAACTGTAATGCTGCATCCATGCGGACGGGAGCTGAGGAATTTATTTTATTTTATTATTTTTTTAATTATATATTCCAGAAAATATTTTGAGAGATTTAAGGGATTTTTGTAATAAAAGAATTCGCGAAAGAGTTTCATACAGGATTTTCCAGTGGTTTTAAGCTATATTTTATGGGTTTTGAGTTGAGGAAACTTCAAGGTCTTTCATTGGGCTAGTGAAGTTTCAGCTAGTTAGACGAATTTTTTTTTTTTTAATATTGTTTGCAAAAACATTTCCCATGCGCTTTCTGTTTGAATAAAAAAATTATTATTGTAAATAAAAAGAAAATGTTTAGCGAGAGTCTTTGTAGAAAAAAAAAAAAATTTGTCTGAGTAGACGTCTGAAACTTCAGAGCCTAATATTATAAATCCTTCAAGTAATTTTAATAAATTAACTTATTGAGTTATATACTAACAATAAGGCTTTTCAATATTTCAGAGAATTTCAAGGAATTTGAAGAGATTATTTTGATTTTATTAAATTTCAAGAGATTTCAAAAAAGTTCATGAAACGTGACAAATAGATCTTTTGAAAAGTGACGTATTATACCTTATTGAAATTTTTTAGACCCTATCATTTAAACTAAAAATTACGATATTTGTAACGGAATTTTCAAAAATTATCTTAAATTTAATAAGTGGCTGCTTGATTTCACAAAACATGTAACTGCATAAAACTTTCGAAACGTGTTACGTAAAACTGCGACAAAAATTTCTAATGGTTTAAATATGGATATAGATTAACGACTAATTTTGAATGTGAATCATTTGACTGAAAAAATGAGATTAAGATCGAGAAATAGAGCATATGTCTTTCAATTCCGTAAAAAAATGTCAATTATTTATAGTCAGATAATAGCTTATTTCTCCCCCTGAAATGTAAGGTCGCCATGGACCATGATGCACCTATATATAAGGAGATAAAGCGAAAGCAACTCCTTTGAACATCGACCATATGTTGCCCTATTGCTCAACTATGATTTATAAGCATCACATCACGTGCTTACACGCAAGAAGATTTCATTAATTACTTCTGTCAGGTGGGATGAACTCAGTTTTAAAGAGCCGAGACTAATTGAGCACGCATTATTCGTAGGTATAGTAATTATATATATCTATATAAAAAACGTATACAAAATTTTTATAATTCTCTATTTTCTATATTCAACAAATTTTCATTCACTATAGCTGACGCTTTTGTTATAATGAAAAAAAACTTATCGCAAAATTCCTGAAATTCAGAAAAATTAGAAACAATATTTCGTGGAATTTTAATGAAATTAAAAGAATCTTAACAAATTTCGAGAAATTTATAGGAAATTTTGACAATTTTAAAAGATGAAATTGAATTTTAAGAAATTTTCAGAGATTTCAAGAATAGATTTCAAAAGATTAAATGTGATTTGCAGGAGTTTCAAGAAATTTAAAAATATATTATTATTATTATTATTATTACATATAATAATATACTCGTACTTATATTACACATATAATATAATTATTAAAGGTTCTATGGAATTTCTTTAAATCTGTGAAAAATCGTTTCAAATTCAAAGATGTTTTAAAATCCCTTATAAAAACTTCAAGGAATCTTTAGAAATCCCATTTCGGAAATTTTTGACACCTTATTATTTGAAATCCAATAATTTAGTTAAATCCATTACATTTTTTTTAATTCCTAGAAATACCATGAAATATCTTGAAATCTTTTTAAGTACCGTAAAATTCCATGTAATTTTTTAAAATGCATTAAAATTCCTTGAAATCTGTTGAAGATTCTTAATTTCTCAGCTCTAGCAGTACATTAATCTTAAAAATATCGTGAAATCTCTTGAAATCGCTCTTTCAAATACTTATAAAACAAAAATTACAAATACAAAAATTTAAATAAGCAGATGATGAGTTAAACGATCATTAAAATGAAACTTAAAAATTTTATGGTTGTAAATTGTAGTAACATTTTGAGTTTAAATTCTTTAAATTGTAAATGTTATGATTTTTATAGGTTTAAAAGCTTGTTAGAATTCAGGAGAGTTTTAATTGAATAATTTAATTCATCTAATGTATTCACATATAGTTTAAACATTGTTTGGAGGCGTAAAAACAATTAACATTTATATAATTATAATATACTTATATAAAACACTTGATATATTTTATAATTAGCTCCTTAACAGTTTCATAATAAGTTAATAATAAGATCAAATGAATAAATATATATAATTATATATTTATATTGTGTATTTATATAACCTTTAAAATCCCATAAGCATGGAAAACACGTGATATCAGTGATATCTAATTTAGGAAACAATTGAATTATCATGCTGGCGAAGAAGAAATATGTCTAAAGATAGAAAAAAAATATTGAAGGAATCGATCTCTATACAGAAGGAGAATTTGCTTTCCATTGGTCAGTTAACTTGTCAGACGAGTTCGTAAATTATTTCCATGCTTTTCTCTTGATATGAAACTTTTAAACCGAACACGCAAATTATTTTTTTTTCAGGAACGAATGCTTCATATTTCGATCGATTCAGGAATAAAGGTAAAATTTATGCATAAAAAATTGCCATATCTACTCAGCTCGGTATCGGTATTGAATAATCCATTCTCTAGAATTATTTTAACTGATCAAATGCAAAAGTATATGAAGTTGGATAACACGAAATGCCACTGACATTCGCACAATCAACCTTCTTCAACAAAATTATAGACGCACCTATTAATATAAAATATCGATCGGCATCGGCTGTGAAAAGAAGGCTATTTCTGATAACTTAAATTTAATCAATTAACAAATGTCCTGCCTAACTTTTTCGCAGTTAGAAACATAAAAAGCATCACTATGAACGACCTGTGAATACATATATATACTTAAAATATATATATTATGTATTTCAATATTCTTGAGATTCTTTATAATAATTCCATTTTGGAATATTCCGAAAAATAAACCGATATATATATATATATATATATCGGTTTATTTATATATATATATATATATTAGGAATTATATATATTATATATATAATTCCTAAATATTCAGAAGGACGATCTACAAGAAATATCTATAAATAAACGATATATATGCGGATCAAAATAACTCTTTATACACGTTTTCTTATTCATTATCGCAGCTAACATTATTATATGTCTCATTAATGTTGACCCTCCTACAAAAGTTTGTCATATGATTAAATTTGAATCCTTTATCCGTATATATATATATTTTAATGCTTCTTTTCGCTTCTCTATATTATATATTATATTCTATAATCCCATATCTTTTACAGAATTTTCTGCTCTTTTATAAGATTTTAGAATTTTAAATTATTGTCAATTATCTTTCTTCAATTGCGTCTTCTATGCTTCTTAACAATAATTTTATTATTTTCTATTCGCTTTTAACCCTTTTTAACTGAAATAAATTCTTCAAAATCCGATATATAATCTTTTAATATCCTGTAATATATTCCTTAAAAGCCCAAAAATAAGACTTATAGGGTACTCCCTTTATTTTCTGTCGGTAGTTAATGCAATGCATGTTATTTGATTATTACACAGGGTGAGATGAAATTGCCGGCAGAACGTTGAGCGGTCTTTATTATCGAATTTGTGCGAGGTTATTTGCTTATACAATCTGCCAGAAAAATTCAAAGCAAAACTCCTTCAAGAGGCACTTTCGATGCAAATTCATGGTCCTCCCACTCAGGCGCGCCTCCTCTTCTTACCTCCAAATCCCCTTTCGACTTTCGAGTTGCCACAACCAATCTATTCCCATGTATGGAAGGAAAATTGCCACGAATAAGCTACCATATACATTTACATTCTACTAAATACCGGAAAAGTGTACGTTGAGAGAGTTACCAAGAAGAAATAGTTCATTGTTATTTACCTTACTCTTTATAAAATAATATTTTTTATCATTTACTTTTATTGTTTTAATTATTTTAGTTCACACCTTTCCGAAAATGAAGATCGATCCGAAAAACAAATGTTCGGAACTTTGAGCTGCTCCCACCCGCACCAAAGATTGAAAGCATTTATCGATAAAAACATATAACAGAAAATTTCTCACTTTCACTTTTTCACAACCACGCCACGATCACGAATTACAATTTGAAAAGTAGCTTGCTCGAAGTTTATAAAGTTCCGACAAGTTGTGAAAAAGTGAAAGTGAAAATGAAAAGTAAAAAGTTATATCCTTAATTATTTTTTATAAATCTTAATTCAGTTCCACCTTTCGTTTTTATCCACAAACCCTTTCAATCTGTAGTGGGAGCCGGTCGACGATAAGTGACTTGCTCAAAGTTTCCAATTTTTTTGAAAAATTGAAATTGTGAGAAAAGTGTTGCAAACTATTTTTTGTCTATTATTCTATATGGAGTGCGAAATGATCTTTAAAAGACTGTTTTTTAATAGCAGTCTGTGGAAATGAGAATTTAAGATCTTCAAGCATCTTTATAGTTACATGAAAAACTTGAGTTCTTTTCATCCATAGTAGCACCCAATGTATATCAACTTCCCGTAATCTATTACATCTGCAGACTGCCCTAACTTATTCATGAACCTGTTGAGGCGTTCAAGATGCGTTTAGGGTTCAGAGAAGTGCTACGTCCCTTCTGTCGCCAATAGATATATAAGGGTAGTTAGCGCCCCACCGCTATTCATGGAATGAAATCACTACAATGGCCAAGTACTCGTGAAATTGCCCGTTTAAAATATAGAATGCTCATGCCCTCCGCACCCACCTTACGCGAGAACTCTACCAACCTAGTACAATTATGTATGGACATTCGTCGCAGAAAATGTTTCTTATTTATTCGCTTTAATAAATAACAAATGATTAATATTATTATATTTTATATAATAATATTTATAATATAATTATATTTTATCCTTTCTATCCCAGTATCTTCTATAGATTTTTCTGCTATTTTTTCTTCATAAGATTTTAGAATTTTAGATTATTGTCAGTTTGCAATTTGCAATTGTTTTCTGTAACTTCTCTTTTCTAACCAATCTGTTTTCTATCTTTTTCTATTCCGTTCTATTATTTTTGATAAAGGGAGTATTTATTGATACCTGTTGTGCATTTGGTACATCGTCTTCAACTATATAATAGTGCATGATGCCGTTCGAGACGAGACAATAAACCGAGAATTTCTCGGTTTTGTCTCTTAAATAAATATTTATATTCAATAAGCATTGTGTATTTATTCGATAAAATAGAACTTCTATATAGTATAGGGAAAGATGAGGAAATTTCTACACATGCGCGGCATACGTTGAGAACGGATTAACATAGAATGATATTAGTAATAAGACGAACTATTTGGACCACCCCTATTTAAAATATCTACATGGATTTCCGCATGGTAATATTATGAAACTGGATTTCCACGTGGATATCAATTTCAACTTGGAATATTTCTATCTATTTTTAATCGAGAAAACGTTGTTAAAAATAAAAAGATGTTTTGTTAGAAGGAACAGGAAATATAATATAATATATTAGAATTATACTATACACGAAAAAGAACTATATATTTTAGATTGAGAATTAAATATATTTATTATTTATATTAATAAAAGTACATGTCAAAAGGTATAAGATTTATCTATAATTATAAACTATCCTTCAGGTAATATTTATGAAATTCCACTAGTAAAAAAAAATATTAGTCTTATAATAAAGGATGAATAAATGAATGAACCTATATGATTGAATGCATAAGTTTAAGATCAAAATTATATCCATAGAAAGTTTTGGGTGAAGAGAGGGAAAAAAAGAAAGATAAAGGGATAAAATTATATTCTAACGCTATTATTGTAAAATATAGTTTTATTTGTATAGGTGAATGTATGAATGAGTCTAATAGAAGCGTGCATGATGCTTATTTTTGTAAAAATAAATGCAAAATATATAGAAAAGACAAAATATATAAACTTTATAAAAATGAAAAAATGTTATTTAAAATAACCGCAAGTGCATATTATGGTTAAAACTTAAAATTTAATTATAACTGAACTCAAACCGACACCCTGCATTTTCAAAGAATTTACTTCATAACAAAAAAAACGTAAATTTTCATTACATATGTTGATGCGTAAATGCACTTTACAATTTCGAGCGAAGATTCATCAATTAATATGAGTGCAGATGATTGAAACACAAAATCTGCAGTTGCTTTTCTGTTCACTCCAGTTGTTCTCGTTCTCTTATTCCTTCCTGCATGAACAAAAGAATGTCAACTAGGTTAATAAAGATGTTTCCTATTGCATCAATTTATTAATACTTTTGCTGCTAATTAATAACACAATTTTAAATGACTGTGTCACTATATTTGTCTCGCGAGATACATTTGAAAATAAATTTATGTCACTTAATAATAATAAACTGCGTGTTTGACGAATTTTTGTAAAAAAGCATTTTCCAAATAAATAAAATTGGTTTAAATAGTTAAGAATTAATTAACCAATATTCCATTAGACTAATAGAAATAACTGTTTAAAAAAAACGAGAATAAAATGCTCAGAAGGTCGATTTTTATGATGAATTGACATTTTTTGTTCGAAGGATAGTTTTCGTGTGTTAGGGGTGTAAAACCTATATGTGTGATACCTCAAACGCTTTTCTGGAGATAGTTTCCAAAAAGCATCTAAAATTTCCCGTAACATTTATTCCCACGCCCTGAAAAGTTATTACAAAAACTCCAAAAAGTGATTTTTCCACGTGCAATTTACGTGCATATATATAGGAAACATCAAGTCAAAAATGGCACGTGCTAAAATAAAAATAAAAAATAAACAAATAAGGAATTTCTTTTTTTGGATTTCGAATCAAATTGAGAGGATCGTTTAAGGCTTGTAAGGGTATTTTTAATATATTGCATATTATATTATAACAATAATAATCAATTTTTTATTATAAAAAATCGATCTTCTTTCAATAGTATCAGATTTGATTTCAATACTCACTTTTTTCATTTTTGGCCAAGTAATAATCCGCGCTTTCTCTCTTTTATTCAGACGTTGTTGCATGAATTGCATTTCACCCATCAACTGCATAAGTTCAGCATGTTGAAGCATTAAATATTTTTTTTGAAGAATTTTTTTCATTAGTGTTTTAAATAATGGATCTTTATCTTGAAGTTTAAGCTTCTTGGAATCAATTTCTGGCAACATTTTTTATGGAACCGAACCTTTGTAGAAATATACAATACAATCACATGTACAATTCTTTCAATAAAGAAATTATAAGTCACTGAAGCGACAGGAACGGCTCTTCTATACTTCTAATACAATCTGATACTTGTTTAACTCAAATGAGAACTGTGCCTAAATACCTCTGAGAGGTCCCAAATTTTAAAATATGCAGGAGAAGGAAAAATTCTGTGGAACTTTATATTAGCCAAAATTTCTCCAATAGTAAATTCGTCCAATAGTAGATTGAAATATGGTTATATCTATTTCGTTTTCTTATTCAAGCGGAAAAGTAAAATTTTCTAAAGTTTTAGGTAGGAATCAGGTATTAGAATATGGACATAATGCCCAGCCGAGCATTGTGGACAATCCCGGCATTCTGGGATGAGTGGAGGGGGCAATAAATCCAAAACTCATTCTGAAGACAAGAATGGGATAAGCCTGCGGCATAAAGATGGAAAATTTATAGCAAACTTTTGCAAGATGATTGGAGTTAAATATTAAGTTAGGAAAATGCTGGAACTAATAGTTTTGCTCTTCCTGATGGTACGTTATACCTTCTTCCGAAGTTAATTAAGTAATGGGACAACCCTGTTGAAAATTATACGATATCAAAATCTACCCTGCTTAAAATAACGGATATAATTGGTTAAGTTTCGGATAAATATCGCGGATAGATTTTTGACAGACACTTTATAAGTTTTATTCGATCCTTATCCGATATATTTAATTTTGAATTCAAAACCTATGTCGTTTTTACACGCTTTTAATTCGAAAATAAATCAAGAGAATCAATTTATATAGTAAAGTATAACCAAGTAACCAATATATCCGAAACAATTTTGAAATTAGTCAACACTTCGGATAGAATCGGATAAGATTGAAATCTAATATTACTCCAAATTGAAATAGGTTTCGGATAAGATCGACTATAAAGCGGACACAAAGACTGCGCCGCGGGTAGAATTTATTTACTATTGCAGCATCATATTAATAAAATCTATAAAGATTTAATAAAAAAGGTTGTATGATTGTCAGACGTAACTTTCTAACCATATCTCGAATATTTGTTTTTACATGATAAATATTTCTTAAAGTTTAGTTTACCAAAAGAATTCGAATTGTTATAAACTATTATAAACTCTTGAAAAGCAGAACTATCAGATGGAGAAAAATTTCGTTTAAACATTTTTGCTATTTTAAAATTGAATTTAAACATTATAGAAAATAAGATTCAATCTTTTATATCCTCATCTGAATTCTATATCTATATTAATTTTATATCCCCCTGAAATCTTTTAAAAAACTTAATTGATTAGTTTTTGATTATTTAAAATTCCACAGAGATCAATTTAATAGACCTAGGGAGTAAAAAGTATTTTTACTATCTAGAGATAAAATGTAGAACTTTAGCCCCGCTTTATAGGCATGAGGGAAGTAAAATACAATTTTTAATCCCTGAGGACTAAAATGTAGATCTTTGGTCCCGAGTTTATATATAGTTATGAAAAACAAATAATTATACCATGCATGTGTTATACTCGTACATGATAAGAATAAAATATTTGATTGTTTGTTCGGGCATTTTAAAACTTAACAACGTGTCTCAATAGGTTTAACTTAATCGGAAACATCGACGATCGCTTTTTCTATTCATGGGGGCGTCTAGCCCATTGAGACGGATAAAGATTTGCATGTTAATGCCATAGACCTCTCATTATATACGATTGCAATTGGGTACTTCTTCTACACAATGAAATTGTCGTTCCAATTAAGCTATTTTTCTGCATCTTTTGATCTGGAATAAGATGCACAGATGGTAGATTTTATGTCATAAAGAATATATATATATATATATATATATATATAATTGGTACAATTTTAACAATTTGTAAAAACAGCATAGGCGTCGATCTCGAAGAAAATTATAAAATACACAATATTCTAAATAAAGTAATGAATATTATGAAGATGCAAATTATATCATATTAAAAGTTAAGAATTAATACCCGCGAGTCTAGGATCATTAAAATGGGTCCTGATGGTCGGGATTTCCAATTTCAATAAAAATATTTTTATATAATTTGGCCTTTAATGAGGTAACATGAAATTGCAATAAAACTGATATATTTATTATAGTTGATAATAATGAAACAGGACATTGAACAGTTTTCCACGTTTAATTATTTTATTTTTGAAAAAAATTGTTTTAAATGTATGTATGTGTATAAAAAAGTAACAGAATCCTAAGACTTTTTTTCTACCTAAAATTACAAGTTTTGGAATTATAATTTTAAAATTTGAAACATTTGTAGAAAATTAATATTGCAAATAATTAATTCTTAATGGTTTCTTTATTCTGGATGAAGCATTACCCAGTTTTTCCTATCATGGGGCGTTTATCCGCAAGAGCGTTACACGCCTTGTATGGGGTCCTTGCCAGTTTCCCGGATCAGGGCCACACTAAAACTAAATTTCTGCACATATGTATAATTGTATATGTATATAGATTATGCAATGCATCTGCGTGGCGAAGCTTCTTTTTTTAGAAATGATCTCATTAAGTAAATTAAAAAATTTTCATATGATGGGTTAATATAGTGGGGCAGAATCATTTATTGGAAGTAACATATCAGGGCAAATTGTCGCGTAACCGACATTACAAGGTATGGCGTTGCTATAATAATATAATTACTGGGGGATGCGTGTGGTCTTCACGCAATATAATCGAGGGGTTATTGCACGCAGGAATATTGTCATGATTCACCTGGACGAGGTAGTTACTATAGTTACTACAGTCACTATATATAATTGTGCCCTCCCACTTTTGTTAACTCTATATCAAAACTCATATTTTCTATCCATAATATGATGTATTTTTACATTCTCATATATGATCATCATGAATCATGAGATTCATGTGAAGATATTCTTTTCTATTTTGTTTTCTTGAGTCTAAAATTTTTATAATTTTCCATACTGCCGTCTTACTTTTTTTTACCTTCTCTTTCCAACAATTTTGTATAGTCTTTTTATTATCGCACGTATAAATAGTACATTGTAAAAATTTCCAAAATTTTTCATACTAAATAGATAGATTGCTCGGGAATTCTGGAAATCCCGCGAAACGTCAAAAAACATTTTAAAAGTCTTTAAAATCTCATGAAATCCTTCTAGTTTATTAAATATTGCAAAAATAACACAGCTGGTTCCTCTATAAATGTATAATAATATGAGAAATTCAACATATTAATTACATGGCTTTACACTATAATGAATCTTATATAGGACCTATGCGCGAATTACGAAAAGTATCGGTGACGGTGCGATGACGATGACGACGACGACGACGTCGTCGAGAACGGGGTGGAGGCGTCTAGACGACCGACGTCGTCTAACGCACTGACTCACTCGACGCCCAACTCACACACAGTACACATTGAGGGGTTCGAAGAGCAAGCGGAGGTGCCATGTCTAAATATTGCGTGCACGCAATGACACATGAAACTTTGAAATAGTTACACTCTCGAGTCTCGACACTGCCAGCATTCGTTGATTCCACTCGCAAACATCTCTGCATCTGTCTTCTTCAACTTTCCTGCCTTCCATTGATAAATAGATTAAGAGCTCAGCTGCTCTCCTAAGATGAACAAACTTCTCTAATCACCTAATTTATAAATTATAATACATCTCACTTTCTATATGATTACGAATATGATGATAGTGAAAATTGTCGACACAATCGATTTTCATGGTAAAAACATGAACATTTTTAAATTTTAATTCCAACAAACGTTCTAGATCTCATGCAAATACACATTTTTTGTTCCAAAGCATTTTTCTTTCATACGAGTGCTAGTTTCTGAGAAAATCAGTAAAAGTCTATTATAAAGGTAGATCCATGCAGTTATATAAGTTTCGGATTCCCTTTGCCATATCCCTTTATACCATTTCCCTTTATAATATACCTTTACCATTTGCCTTTACAATTTCCCTTTACCATTTCATCCTTTTACTATTTCCCTTCACGATACCTCTTTACCATTATTTGCCTTTGTCATTTTCTTTTACCATTTCTCTTTACCATTTGGGAGGCGGACCCTTTTCGGAAGTTTATCCAAAATAGAAAACCTACAAGTGAAAAAAGCAGTTTTTGGCATACTAAAGCGTTTAAAGATACATTTTTTTTTAATTTACTTTTTTTATTTACCATTTTTTTGGTAAGTTTAGTGAAAAATAACGCACGTTAGTGATACTGAATTGGTTATACTTTACAATCTCAAAATCTGAATTAAGTTTCATTCTTCCTTCATCTATAAATTGGTTGTGTTTTTATTGACAGCCTCTGTGCTTTAGAATCGAGATCAGAGATGCAAAATGATTTTAAGGAATTTTAAAGGATATTAAACAGTATTTTAAAAGATCTTTAAATCTATTGATTTGCGATTTATTCTATATCAAATAATTTGAAATATCTTGAGATATTTTTGAATTGCTTTTAAATCTTTTTTAATCTCTTAAATCGTTGTAATTAAATCTTCCAAAAATTTCTTAAAACACTTTAAAAAAACATTTAAACATTTTTTGATATTTTTAAATATTATATTTTATGATATTTTATTTATGTTTCTCCTATCAGATGTAACTAATAATTTATAAACAATGATTACAATAAAATTAACGAAACCAAATCCAAATGATCGTGCGAGATTCCCGACCGACAAGTATCGATTGTCGAAAATCATAATCGATACCATACGATCGACGACGACGACGACGGACGTAGGAGTACCGGAAAAAAAAAGCGTTACGATATTTCGACTTCAAACTAATCATGTTTTTCGAATAAGAAAAAGTAACTGTAACGGCAACTGCAAGGTTACAAATTTTGAGGCAGTAACGATAGTGTTAACCTTTACTTTCGTATATACGCAGTAACGTGAGTAACGTGTCAAACACTGGGAAAAAAAGATATAAAAAAGAGAGATACATTCTTCTCCATACATTTTTTTTTCTCTGTGCAGATGGTAGAAATTCCGTCGGTCTCGTTTGAAGAAAGAGGTTGCAGTATAAGTCCGAAAATTAAAGTCTTGCTCTGAGGATTAATCGGTTCAAATAACTCGAGTGTCACACTCGAGGTGATTTTCACTCTATTTTAAAAACTATTATAGAATGTCATGTTATAAGCGATTTCAAAAGATTCAACAGAAATTCAAATAGATTTTTCAAGATATTTCAAAAGATTTCAAACAATGGAATATAGAATTCAAGCGATTTAATTGATTTTACAGAATTAAAAGAAATGTCAAAAAAATATATTCTAAAGATTTTTACAGAATTGAAAACATTTAAAGGGATTTCAATATTATTCAAGGGATTTCTAAAGGTTTTAAAAGATTTAAGTGAAATTCTTTAAAGACATTTTTTAAAAGATTTTAAGTAATTAAAAAATAATTATTCCAAAATAGTTAACAGAATTTGAAGTGATTTCAAAAAATAAGAAGATTTCTAGACTTCTAGAGATTTAATAGATTTTATAATATAAAAAAAATATTTATATTTTGAAATTATTTTACCTCTCAATGTAAAAGTCCAGTTTTTAGGTTTCCCCCAATCTTTTGAAGAAATATCTGCGATGTTGGTAGGTTCATTACAATAATATTTAAGAGTTTCCTCTCATATTTTAGAAATAATATAAGTCATAAATTTTGTAGGAAATATTAAAAGGACTTACTAGAATAATCTCACTCGGAGCGGTCCATCCCATAGGTTTATTACTGTACCAAAACGTGATCGAAAATAATATGATTGTCGTATTCCTCATGCATGCAATTCTGCGATTATATATCCATATATATATCCCTCGTGCGCCTCAATTGAGATATACTAGTCTACCGATCATATAATAAAGTTCGGTTGAGAATTGTCAAGGTATACGTATTGCAATAAATATAGCCAATGATGTATAAATGAGCCACTGAGTCTTTCAGTTTCCCCTCCCTAAAATGTTGCCTCTGATTTGAGAGAACATCTCGTGCCGTGACTCAATTAAGTATATCTAAAGTGTCTCTTGTTTATAGCTCTGATTATGAGTCCAGTCCACCCGCTATAGCTATAATATACCAAAAGGTAGTGATTCTTTTTAAATCATTGGAAGCTCTGAGTACATCATGCACCCACCAGCTTTCAGGGTATTGAGTCTACTATAGTGTTTTGAATAAAGCTCAAGGAGTATAGTTGCGCGCATATATCCCATCGCTGACACCAATCACCATTCAATATAGGAGAATAAGGGGAGTAAATTTTACCTTTGCACGTCGTCAATATAACGTAATAATCACTAGATTATGGTAAACTTGACCATGCGGTGGTTGAATCATGACACTGAAACTCGGACAGTGACAGTTAATATTGTCACGCGAGCGACCGCATATAATATACGAGCCAGCGTCGCGACGCATCTGTGTTTATTTGTACTATTTAGTAAGTATATGGGATTCGAATTAGCTGTCTCTATAATAATAACAATGCCTTCTCCAACTTTTACGTCAGATTATCAACCTCACATTAATAACGCATTTACCTCAAATTTGCAATTTTCTTTTTCATTAGTGAAGAAGATATAAAATAGCGTGAATATTGGGCTTATTGACATGGACGTATATGAATAACATGAGGTACGTGTTGTTAATTCTCTCTCAGAAATGGTTTCGAGCATTGCCACTTTTGTAACTTATTTTCAGACAGCCGCTTGGCGCCTAAACGTTTGGCGCCTGCAACGACGTTATGTTTTACTGCCTAATGAGAACATCGCGAGTATCGCGACTCGATAAGTATTTTGAGTTCTTTCTTTAATTCACACAAAGTTACAAACCTACAAAATTCCTTATACGCGAATATCTCTAACTCATAATAAAATAATAATACAATATTATTATAATAATTGATAAAATTATGATAAAATAATAAAATCATAATTCATAATCAAACCCCCCATTATAATTCAATCCCTTTTCAAATCCCTGAAAATCCAATTAATCTTACGTATAATGTATTACAATTTCATAATTCATAACATATAAACTCTTAAACAACCTTGATAGGGAATTTCAAGCGAATTTTTACTATTTTTAAAAGATATCGTGTAATTTTGAAAGATCTATAAGAATTTTAAAGGATTTCAAGGGATTTTAAAGGAATTTCATGACATTCAAATAAAATGAATGGAAGCGAAAAAATGCAGTTATGCGCAATTAAAAGGAGTTCAAAATGAGTTGGACAATTCAAGAGTAGGTCGAGCCCAACATCAGGAATTAATGGAATATACCTAAATTCTACGAAAGTTAATGGAATCTATATAGAATATAAAAAAAAATTTAATGAATTTTCTATCTTATTTCTATAAAAACATATATTTATACACTGACAATAAATAAAAATAAATAGGATATATTTATGTTTGCATCAGGCAAATAATTGTAGAAAATGAAGTTATGTGTTGTGCATCATTTCATAATTTATTTACATGATGTCCATTGAATATAACATGTACATTATATACATACCAGCTGTGCATGAATTACTGCACTAACGGTTTTTCACACAAAATCGAAGGGTAAATATGCTTTTGTTTCAACAAATAATACCCTGCAAACACCTGTACACTCTGCATTTAATGTGTGTATATCTAATTATCTACACAGACGTTAAGCTGTGAACCTGCGTTTTTGGTACCTGGTTGAACTGGTCACGCATGTCATTAATGTTTGGGTGAATCACCGATCAACCCTCAACTGTCGATTTTCAGGTCAGCGGTCATTAAAAATTCCAATGCAAACCTGCATTGCGACTGAAAACATCGAAATACAGTCAATCATTTATATTTTATTATTAGATAGGTATATAATCTTATTATTATAGATTTATAGTGTTTTTTGTTAGTGGAACAACAATCAGAGTGTAGGATAAAATGAAACCACATAATTTTCAAAATATTTCAATTTAAAATTATAAAATTTTTAATAATTCAAAGTTAAAAATGAATTTTAATAATAAACATTATTTTAATTCACACCGCGGAGACTGCATGGAAGGAATTAAGCAATTGCTTTACTATAATAGAGATTGAAAAATAAATATTGGAGAATTTTCCTAAAAAATTTTGTAGAGTTTTTCACAAAGTTTTGTTGAATCTTACTGAAAATGAAGTATAATTTGATAAAATTGCCTAAATTTTTGTGGAATCTTACTTAAATCTTAAAGAATTTTCCCTATAAGCCTAAATTTTGTAAAAATTTATTGCCAAAATTGTACAGAATTTTCCACAAATTGAAGAATTTTTCTAAAAAAAAAAAATCCTAGGATTTTCCACAAATTTAAGAATTTTCAAAAACTAAGGATAGAAAAAGATTGAATATGGCAAGTATAGAATGATATTCACAAGAGATAGAAACGCAGATAAAAAAAATAGATATAAAAGATTCAAATTTTTTGAGTAGACATATAGACTGAAGGATAGAAACAGATATAGGCAAAGATAGAGCCTAAGTGAAAACGACGGATATACACAAATATATAGAAAAAGATAGCGTTTTTGATGGATATGGAAAGTGTGTATAATTATATATATAAACAGACTATATTGGGAGGGATAGAAAATCTCTATCCTTTTCTATCTTTTTACATCCAAATGGTGCTTCATAATAGTGAGATTCCTCATTTTTGCTCTAAATACCACGTAAGCAATTAAACGTTCGTGATTCTCCCACGTGAATTTCCAGTCTAGAATGGTGCAGACATTTTGGTTGCACGCGCTCTAAACTGATCGCGCCCTCGATAATGAGTTCGAGGGTGACGTGTGACGATTTGCTTGGGGCTTGTCGTGCATTAGTTGGGTCCCCAATAGACAATGTCGTACACACACATACTCATGCATGACAACCTGGGGGTGTAAATAAGTGATCGTGTGGGAATCTCGCCTCGGCAATCGGTGTCTAACCCCATTGGTTGAAGGGATCGAAATGTCGAAGTACGATCCTGCATTTCAAGTTTCAAACGAAACTTGCTTTTACGATCGCAACTGCAATTTTATATGCGTGAGTAGCTGTGTTTGCAAGCGGGGGCGACGCCGTTACTATCGTTATTTTTTTATCGATCGAAACGACCCCAACAAACGCACCTATAATATATGCGGACGATTACTCACATTTCCTATAGTTTTTTGTTCGTCGAATATCAATCAGTAAAATTGTTACCTAATGATTTTTTGGAATGAGACAAATTTATTGCTGCACATAGCAGATGCTGATGATCATATATATCCTCTCCCTTTTTTTGTCATCTTTCCAGCAAATTATGAAGGTAAAATGTAGTTCTTCTATAATGTTCTATGTTTAATGCAATTTAATGAAAAACTTTCCAAGCCATAATGTATTTTTAATTGTAATTTAATAACAAAGATTTTATTGAATGAATAAACTCGAATTGTAAAAGTTGTATGTAATTTGAAATGATTGTACAGGGCGATAGATATTATGAATAGAAATAAGATAAGGATTGAAAAGCATATAGGGTTGGTAGTATATTATTCTGATATTATATATATATATATATAATATAATACTTCTCAAAAAAGATAAAAGCATTAAGTAATTTAAAAAAGTGAAAAATATTTTAGATTTTTTTATTTATTTATTTTTTTCAAAAGATTGAAGAAAACTCTGTCGAAAACGTATTGGACAAAATTTTCTAAATAAATAAAATTTTCAAATTTGCTGCGGTAACTATATAGGTACTACCCAATATATATAGGGGACTAAAGTTTGTGCAATATATTTTGAGCCCGATCGGATGATATTGGTTTCAAAAGTGGATTCATACTAGCTTGACAGAAATCATATTCGAATTCAATAGAATTTATTTGGGTCCCGTATTGAATTACATGAGCTCCTTGGAATTCAATTATTTTAATTTATAGAATAATTTTTTGTAAACACCTATTAATGTCTTAAACTGCGGCATTTATGACAGAGTACGGTGTGTAGTTGAGCTAAATTTGAGGAAAATTCGTACAGCCTCAATGTGATTTTCTGTCAGCGGCACGTGCTCATTAAGTGTAGAAAGTAGCTTGTGCCATTCGGTATTGTGCTCGAGGCGTCAATGGAAATGTGAAGAGAAAAATCAAGAATAAAGAAAGAGGCGAAAGATGAATGGCAAAACCTGCAATCTGGTACGAAATGTCGCCTAATAGGGCAACTTCGCATCCGAGGGTTAACAACAGACAAAACTAATAGGACATGGGGTGTAAAGCTATAAAGAAGTATAATTCCAGGAATCAGCGTGAGCGGCACAAACAACACGCACATTGCATATAAGCTTCAGCGCAGCTATTAATTGAGAGCAAAACGAATCAAAAATAGGCAAAATTGTTTTAACCTTATAGATTGTGAAAGCAAATGTATCTTTTATAGAATCCTGAAATCTATATTATATCAAATGAAAGATTTATTGTCAGCAATAGTCAGGATAGATGTCAAAACGACATTTAACGCATATATATATATTATATATATGTCGTAAATATTGAAGGACGGAAAGACGCGCTTATTATTATATTTTAAAATATTTTTAAGTATTTCAAGAGAATTTTAATGATAATTAAAAAATGTTAAAGGATGTTAAAAGGATAACAAAAAATTAAAGGATTTTTAAGAAATTTCAAAAGATATCAAGACATGTGAAAGAATTTCAAGTTTCAAAAACGCTTCAAGATTTTGAAGTAATTTGAAAACAAAAAATTTTGTTGGATTCTTTAAAATCTGTTAAATGTCTTGGAATCTGCTGAAATTTCTGAAAAATCAGTGAAATAACTGGTCACTGATTCCCAGTCAAATTCCACTGATTTTCATTGCACTTTTATCATGATTTTAATCTGTGAAAAATCAACTGGAAATCAGTGAACTATATAGTCACTAAAATTTCCAAAATTTTAGTCATGATTACTGAAAATTTCAGTAACTTTTCACTGATTCTCGGAATGTAGATTTTCACCTAATGAAACCTTGAAAAGAGAGTCACTATGAGTGAACTAAGTAGTTCCTCTGCGATTATTCAATTTTAGAGAGAGATATATAATACGCTGATAAATCAGCGGAAAATTTCGCTGATATATAGATGGTGTCAAATTCACTCATAGAAAGCGTGAAATTCACTGGTTCATCAGGGTAATTCACTAGTTCATCAGCATGTATTCGCTGGTATATATATGGTACCTGATTCAGATTAAAAGAGAGCATTCAATGTTGCATTGGAATATTAAGATAAATCATCTGACTTTATACTCCATAGCGCTTAAACTACTCGCACTTTTTATTATTACAACGACCCTCGAAATTAAATTTTCTCTCAAGTGCTTTGCGAACAATCTCTCGTTGGCAAGATACACGAGGACAGCTCTTTTGTAAGCATTCAGTCTCCGCGAACGGTAGCCCTATGTTGCACGTGTCGGTGCGGCACGTGACCAATCGGGAATTTTCCGCCTCCGAAAATGCATTGTGTACTCGGTAATCCATCCATCCATTCTACATCATGTACGTGCGGTTCCCATGATATCAAAATACCATAAACTTCATAACACATCGAACCCTTGGGAATTGCAGGGAGTTACTTTACACAGCTTCCCGATAATGAGACATATCACAGAAAAACTTATAGAGTGTTAAATAGAATCAATTCTTAAGTTCCAATAATGGAGATGCAACAAAAAACAGAATTTCTATGGTGTAAAATGTGCTCATTTTCGTGAAAATGCATCCAAAGGAACCAAATTATTTCGTTAAAAAGATTTACTTTTGTTAACATTTTTTTTTAAAAGTGAATAATAATTACAATATAATTTGAAGTGAACGATATAATTTTCTTCCTATATATTATTTCACTGCACCGCAATAATTCTCCCTAGCTATATCTATAATATTTGAATATTTTTCAATCTTTAGTGTTGAAATGTATCCGTATACCCTGTACGTCATATACCAATTATAATTAATTAGAGAATGTCTTTGTCAAATGTCTGTCTGTCTGTAGATTTTTAGTTTGTTACCACGATTATATACTCTCGAAAGAATTGACAGATCGAATTGGCCTTTTATATACTCCTTATTCAAAAATTCAAACAACGAACGAAAATTAAAATTTTATGCTAAACACAGGATATGAAAAAAACTGCAGTAGACATGAAAAATGTTGTCTTTTGAACACACTACAAGATTAGGACAATAAATTAAAAAAATTTTTTTGAAAAATCGAAATGTCAAATTTGGAGCCAAATAAAGTGAGAAATATAGAAAAAATTATAAGAAACGTAATTATTGGTCTTCAAAAGATCTACAAATTCTCTCTTGACCATTTTTTGATAGAGTAAGTTAATGAAAAACTTTCAAGAAATATATTATTGAATGAATAAACCTAAATTGTAAAGATTGTATGTAATTTGAAATAATAATGCGACCCGTTTGCTTTAATTTTTCATGTCTATCAATTGGATTTGTGTCGCATATATGGTAGGAACTTAAAACTTTTATGAACACAGAATTAGGAATATGGAAGATAAAAACTGCAGCTTATAATTATCAACTGTTTACAGAGGAATAACTTTCACGAATACATTGCTTCTGATTAAGACCTGATTTTGACATGTTTTGAATGAGCCGCAACAGCATAGAAGATAGAACCACTAGTTTTTTCTGTGTTCTTTTAGGTGGTGAGTAATTGAGTATAATGCATAAATATATTGTTTTGTGGCGTCATATGCTCTTAAATTGCAAAGTAAGCAAATAGGAACAAAGAAGGAATCGCGTTGCATTCAATAAAAAATATGCATTGTATTGTGTGCGTTTTTGCAATTACATACTTGACATCGCACTTAACTGTAGGCTAAATAAATAATACCAATGCATTGGTATCAATTGGTATCATTTACAGTCCTAATGAGCTCAAAAGTTGGATCGTATAAGCCTAAACTTCATGAGTAACATGCAACTTGAGGGGCAAGAGTATAAAACTCATATTAAAAATCCTAGCCGGAGGCAATTACGTCTGGCACGTGCCTG
>JAUESI010000028.1:365178-381030 GCA_032275145.1 Synergus laeviventris | reverse complement strand
GATCTTTGACCGTTAATTCTGACTGCTGCGAGCATGAATATAAGCATCTCGTCGATCGTTATATATATATATATATAGCTTGAGAGGTGTGCGCGTAATATTGTAAACCTTATTACTGTTTGCTCTATTGCGTTTTAAGTGTTAATTGTTGAATAAAGTTAACTTATTGTAACAGAAAATCCTGACGTGTTTGAAGTTTATTAACAATGTTTTAAAAGTAAATCAGAATCTAAATATTATATTATACCCACAATTTTTCAGAACTATAGGAGACAGCAGGCTTAAATTACCCACAAATTAAAAATTAATGAATCAAAATGTTGATAAATATTCCTTTTGACTAATATATTAGTAATAATTTTTATAAAGAAAAATGTATTTTCGAGAAAAAAATTAATTAACCATAATGTTGATAAATATTCCACTTTTAATCCACTCTTCTCTATCTGATAGATATATTAATTATAATCATAATTAAAATGCATAAGTTTCATGATTTTAGAGTTTAAAAGAAATGAAAATTGCGAAAAAATTAGACATGGATATATAGATGACGATCAAAGGTAACATTACCCACAATAAGTTGCGATAAAAATAACGCCATGAAAAGAAATAACGTTTTACTCGCAAACAATGTATGCGCATATTTTAATTGGAATAACAATAACGTGCATATGTTCATTTTGCAGCAAGACTTGATTTCACTGCGACTTGATTTCTCTGTTAGGATAACAATAATTGGAAATAATTGTGTTGATTCTATTGAAGCAGTCTCGTCATTAGTGCGGAAAAGACAGTAAATTCGGACCTCAGAAAAGGTTCTTGAGGACCTCGTGAGAGCCTCTCGTCCAATTACAGCGTGATTGTCCGGCCTCAGATGCTCCCCGAGGGGTGCAGATTAACTATACGGGAATCGGCTAAACGCACGCTTACAAGCACAGAGAGATGTACGCAAACATTCAAAGATTCATAACCACAGTACACCATGAGAGAATCACGAACATCGCACATTACAACATCGTCATAACGACCCCTCCTCTCTAATGCCATCAGAATTATTTACAACGAATTATCGAACGTGTTCGCCCGTTAATTAGCTAAGTAGCTCAAGAGATTATATAACATTGGGATTTCTGCTACGAGCACTCTATCCACATATACTGCACTCAATCCGCCGTTTCGTTGTGAATTGTTTATTATTGTAAATGTAAATTCTACTGTTGAAAATTTTAATAAGTAATTTTATTTGCACCCGCTTTCAACAAAACGAAACGAACGAATCATTTTAAATGAATGTAGCTGAAACCTTAATGAAAAGACTTTTTTGCCAAGCGAGTTATTTAAAAGTTATATATACTTATATTAGAAACTGCTCTTATACTTGAAAAGATTTAAATGAGTTTGACAGGCGTTTATTCGAACCACTTCAAATCTCAGTGCCGCATATTATTTTGTCACATTCTGCGACATATCTATACAATTATTCCTTATAGGGGCTGTCCAAGTATTTATATCGTAGCTTATAGGTAATTTCGTATTGTTTGTTATATGGGAATAGGAGCGGGGGGAGGGGGTCAATCGAAATCTTACGTATAATATTTCGCTTCTTCTTAAAAGAATCAGTTTTAAATCTTATACCATTCGTACTTTATAAAATAAAAGTTTTTGCTGGATCTGAGATTCGCAGATACTATATATATTTGCCTATACTGTTTTAGTTTCTAGAAAAGCATTACGTTTGGTTGGTTAAAAATTCGATGTAATCTTTTATAATGGAGTCATTTTCATTTCACTAAATTAATAGTGTTTTTTTCGTGACTAAAAAATATATTTTGAATAAAAATATTGGGGGTAGGTTCAAGAAAATCTTACATAATTTCCGGGGGGATAAAAATGGTTTCAAAACTGCAGACGTAATTATACTTGGACAGCACTCGACCTATATAAGAAATTTAAAAAATGTATTACCAAACCATAAATTGTGAATTCAATCTCAGGTATTTATATATTTTTATATTTGCTTACCTCACATGGAAGAAACATTAAAGATTTTCTTAAATATTAACAAATATATTTATGTAGATAAATTATTGTTTTTTATTATTTCGATACCAGACGATCGATACTTATTAATTTTTTAATTATAGCCAAATATGCTTTGCATATTATTTTATTAATACTCAAATTATTGAATTGAACGTGGTATGCGAATCTTTCGGTAACAAGAGATTCAGTTTGTCAGATCGAGTCGATTGGCAACGCATAATAAGAAGAAAGCTGTAGTATAAGGTTTGTAAATGAAAAATGAATGCACTACAAAACCGAGAGACGGAAAATAAATTACATCGCTCTGTGATTATTTAGTCGCTTTACCTTAGTGCATAATTATATGCAAATCACCTATAAAGCTATATACGTGCAATACTACCACCTATATTATGAAGAACGTCCTGCGGGAAACATCCTATTAAACTTTTACGTGAGTAGCAGCCTTTCGCAGAGTTAATACCGCACAGCACTGCATTATCCGACCACTCTCGATTTTTCTTCTCTATTCTCATACTATAACCTCCCTCGTTTTACCCTCACTTTGCGAGGGTGAATCAAAAAAGGATGTGACTCTTATAAAGTCGAGTTTCAGAAATCCACGCTTCTTATTTTAAAATACCATATATTATTACTTCAAGAAAGAATTTCATGTGTTCAGGAACAGTATCGACTACATTCACGTCATTTATACCTGGGTAATGCTATAAAAGTAAATAGAAGTTACTCCTTGGATGAATCTTCAAGGTCTTCGAGCGTACATAAAGGGCACCATTGAATTCCTCATGGGAAGTTACTTCAAGAATGATCTTGACCTTCTTGAAAAATATCTCACCTGAGGTAATATCCAGCCGTCCAGGAACTTTTGTTACACCCTGTATATATATATATATCAGCATATATATATATATATATGCTGATAGAATATGAGGCAGCGCTTATGCCCGTCGCGCCGACATGGCATGGATTCAAGTTGGGATGGGGTATACTAATCCTACATATTTGATGCGATTTTAATGTGTCTTTGCCTAGTTCGCCTGCACCTAGCGAACGCATCGCGACGAGCATTCTCTCTCTCTCTTCTCCTCTTCTGTTGGCAGAAGGTATATATAGGGACTTAAACGTAACTGCCGTGATGTTCTAATCGGCTTACCCAACAAACCACCACCCTTACCTTACGTCAACGCCAATGCTTTCTAGTCCGCCTTCACCTTACCTCAGGGATTTTCCTTCCTTCATTTGTGGAAAAAGCCCTGCACCACTTTTCAAAATGATGCATTATATATTTCTCTTTACTTATTTCGAAGCCTGAGCATATAAATGCTTCTCAATCTATGAATATTACTAGGATTCTTCCGCAGTCATATATAATGTTTTAAATTGGAACAATGTTCTAAGCAATTGTCTGAATGCAGGTCTGATGAGAGAGAGGGTTGGGGGGGTAACGAGGAGATTCTCCTGGACCCGAAGTTTTCGAGGGGACCCGGATTTTCCGAAACTGTTAGAAAAGACGTTTTTTTTTAATTATTTATTAATTATGGTATATTGATTGCGATTGATCCTCCCGACTTTCAATTGATCGATCGTCGCATTAGTCTGAATTGTAAATTTTCAAAATTACATATAGGGGCCCGTCATTCGAATTTGAATCGCGCAAATTGGTTTAAAAAAATTGATCAAATAAAATTACAATAATAAAAAAATGTTTAAACGATTATCATGTAAACTTAATTTTGAGTAAGAATTGAAATTTAAAATAATTTTAAGGCTGACTTGCACACAAATCCCATTCAAGCACGAAAATTCTTGTGATCACTTGACATGGATTCAACCAGCTATAATTAAAATATTAGGAGCAAAATAATAATTTTTCTTACTCGTTTTTTTACTGTCACTTCATGATGAACTCAAACCTCATACCTGTACTGCCTATGAATATGGTATAAGGCTGCTGGAATGAAATGACGCACCTTCGTCAATGTTTCACGTTTGCATAGATCACAAAGCAAGGGTGCACAATTGCCGTAGGCCAGGATGTGCATTATTGGATAGAATTACATTAAACATAGGCCTCGCAAGTATCACCCCACACTTTTTAAAGCCAATATGACAAGTGTCAAGTATCGAGTATTTCAAGCAATGAGAATTTGAACAATAATATAAACATTTCTTGTTTGTTTTACCTCCCCGTTATTATTTAGTATCCTCGTCATCATTCCATTTTAAATAACGTCGAATAATAAAAATACAGTTAACAATATTCTTCTTAGAAAGTTATTCAACAGCTTCTAGAGTGAATTACATATTTCTATATTTACAGTCTTTCTAGATTTAATACTACTCAAAAATTAAGGATAAAATATTTCCTACCTTGAGAATAAATTATGAACTAAACAATTTTTTTCCCGCGGATTGCTGCTCGTCGACTTTCAACTTCTTTGTAGATTTCGGAGTCGAATCAGATGTAGATGTGGCTGTCCTTTTCCGAGACTAAAAGGAAATAGTTGTTTCAAAACTTTAAGAAGTTGAAAAAGAAGTAGAGTTTTTTACAGTGAAATTGAAATAAGGTTGTTGTTCAATTTTTGATCACATAATTTTGGAATAGTTAATTTTAAGGGTGATGGATCCAGGGTCTAATTTCAAAATTCGAACTCTTCAATTTACTTGACGAATATTGTAATTAGATATTTTTATAATTAATTACAAGGGATTTAAAAAGATTTAGAAGATTTAAAAGAATTTTAGGGATTTTAAGGGAATTCAAAAGAGTTTCAGAACTTTCTAGAGATTTCAAAGATTTCAAGAGATATTAAGTGATTTTAAAATAATTTACAAACATGTGAAAGTTATTTCAAGACATTTTAAATAATTTTAAAGAATATCAATGAATTTAAAGAGATTTTATTTAATTTTAAGGAGTTTAAAGATTTTTTTATACGTTTTTTAAAAATTCCAAGGGATTTAAAGAGATTAAAAATTTTTTAAAAGTATTTTAAAAAGTTTTAAATGAACTTCAGGAATTACTAGGGATTTGACGAGATTTGAATTTTTTAAAAATATTTAGAATGAATTCAAAAGATGCCAAGAGATTTTTTAATTGAAATTTTTTAAAAGCGTTTTTTAAAGGATTAGATAACAGTTTGAGTAACAAAAATATGAAAAGGTTTTTGATTGAAAACTTAAAAAATTCCCGATGAAAAAAATATCTGTTTTATTCTTGATTTTTCATGATCACAGAAAATTCAGGGTCATTTTCCAGTAACCATAGACTTAAGTGAAATTTTTGATCTCTATAAAATTGGAATTTTATAAACTATATGATTCAAGTCATCTTATATATTGAACATTATTAAATTAAAAGCTCAAAAAATGGAATGATTTAGAAATTAAAAAGAACTTTTAAAAAATTAAAAAGTCGACATCTCCAAATAAAAAAGAAGAAGCTCAACTGTGGCACATTGTTATACACGAGTTACGTCTTTGTTATTTGGAAACATTGACATGTCAAAGTCTTCTTACCCTCTTATTTGATGTTGAAACTTCTTCATCAGTCTTAATTTCTTCGGTATCTTTAACGGAGGGACTTATATGTTCAAAAACGAATCTCCTCCCATTTACTGGAGCTCGAACCACCTTGTCTTTTTCATCAATTATTGATGCTATTCGAGCCAAAGCCTCTTCTCCTCGAGCAAGAAATGATCCACGCATTGCGTACTGAAAAACCAAATTTGAATTAATAAAAAATGTCTTTTAGTGTCCTTAAATGAAGTTAAGTTCGTTGGCCAACCATTTTGAATAAAAATAAAAAAATTTAGAGCATTTTGAAAATTTTTTTAATCAATTTTTTTTTTAATATAAAAATTCTATGTTAGGGTTAAACAAAAAGTTAAACATTTTATCCTCATGACTTTTTTCGATAAAACAAAAATTGTCAAACTTATAACATTTCGAAAATTAAAAAAAAATAACGAAGATTCAAATGTCAAGCCAAATAACGGACGCTATGGAAAAAATTTAAGAGATGATAAATGCTCTTTTCAACGCAGTACAAGATAGGCGTAAAATTTGTTTTAAATTGGTAAGCGAGTGCAAGCGCGCGATGAGAATATGCACGCTAAGTGGACCGATTTTTTTAAAGCTTGAAAAGATTGCACAAGATTGTCAAGGTTTTCAAAATATGCCACAAAAAATCAAAACGTTTTGACTGATTTTAAGAATTTTAAGATTTCCGAGAATGCTTGAAGGATTTTCAAGAGTGTTAAAGTGATTTTATGGAATTTTACAGGATTTAAAAGACCCTCAAAGACCAAAATTCAAGGAATTGGACAAATATTATGATTACATATTTTTTAACTCTGTAGTGATATTGATTTTTTAAATAGAAGTATGCATATAGAGTGAAAAAACGTATAATTTCAATACTTATTATATAAAATAAGACAATTGTCTTTTAAGCTTAGATCTCGTATTGTACGTTTTGTGCCAAAAGTCTCAAAAGTAAACATTTTTTCGCTCACTAGACATACTTCTTCTATTTCGAAAAAGAGTTCAACTACAGAGCGAAAAGCTACCTGACCATAATATTTATTGGGCAAAATGAGGAAATTGAAACTAGGATTCAACATCCTTAAGAATCAAAACTCACTTGCATTGTTGAAGTCTTGGCTGTCGCAGGTTTCTCCAGCAAATTTGGAATTATACTCGGAGCTAAAGGTTTCTTTAATTTCTGGTGTACGGACTTTTCCGTCTTCGATGAACTGATGCTACATTTAACAGAATTCACAACTCTCAGACCGACATTAAAAATCTGACTATCTCTTAAATCATCTTCGATCTCATCCAAAAAATTTTTTTTCTGCTTTTCAAGAAACTTTTGCTGTTCAAATCTCATTTTTCTGAACTCTATCTCACTCGTATGATCTTCCATTGCCTCAGAGATCATCTCTTGATCTTGGGGTCCCTTCGATTCGTCCCATTCGGACCCTAATGTACCAATATTCTTCCACTTGAATTTTCTCTCGCGACCAGCGCCTTCAGAATGTAAATCTCCATCCTCAAAAAGCATATCTTGTAGTAATCGTACTTCTCGTTGATCATCATCTAAAACCTGTCGAGCGTGAATCTTGCCCAGTTGATTTCTCATTTGATCCTCGTCAATCACATCATCGTCTCCTGCTTCCCTCTCGAGTTTATCTAAATCCCTTTCATCTTCATCCGCTGAATCCCAGTCACTTTCACTCAACTCAGCCTCATTTTCCAAAAACTTTTTAGCCACTTTTTTAATGTCCTTTTTCGGAATCATAACTACTTCATTTTCCTCTGAGTCGTAATCGACAAACTGTTCTTCCTCGACTTCCTCTTCTCCTTCTTCTTCAGATAATTCCGAACCTTCATCATTTTCATCTTCATCATCCGATAAAACCAGCCTTAGAATCTTCTTCTTTCCCTTTTTAGCCCTCTTATCAATCTCAACCTCATCCTCTTCATCCGAAGAAACCACCTTCAATCCCCTACCTAGCAACGTCAAATCTACTAACTTCTTCGGCGAAGCTTTCCTCGGACTTCTAGATTCCTCATCAAGAGTCAAAGTTATATCCTGCGAATCTTCTTCCATTCCAACAGCTTTCGCTGATTCTTTACTCACAGGCTCTGAAGAAAAACTCCTGGAACAGATGTCTAACAATTGTGAGTCAGTAACTTTACTTTGCATTGAAGGATTCATTAAAGGGTGAAGACCTTTTTTAACTCCAGGAGCTTCGCCGAAATCTCCAGAGCATAAGTCCTTCAAATCGTCAAGGTTAATCGCATCAGAAGGATCTTGGAACAGCTTTTTTTGAAATCCACACCATTTGTCTAGATTAACACTAACCTGGGAATGTTTCTCTGCAGAATTTGGTTCCTGCGAAAGCGAATCGTTCATTTGATCTGAAGAATCAGATTCCTTGGATGATGAATCCTTCTTCGCGGAATTTGTACTTTTATTTAAAGCTGTGAGTTGAGTTATGGGAGAGATGAGACTTAAATGAATCGGTTTGATAATAGGAGTTTGGCAAGTCAGAGGCCCGTCTTTCATTTTGGGACACGGCTCATCTTCGTTGTCACTTGTCCAACCGTCGCTGACATCACCAAACATGTCAACATCGGTTTTGGATCGATGGAAATTTTTTCTTGAACTTTTGTCGACCTCAGTAACATTGGCAGCTTCTTTTTCTGGATCTTTAGGCTCGTCGGGATTAGAATCGTCTTCGAAAGCTGTCGTTATACGTCGAAGTTTTTTGGGGTGTTCGGGAACTTCTTCATCTTCTTTCTCCATATCTTCACCTGATTCCTCCTCTTCTTCATTTTCACCTTCTTCCCATCTTCTTTCATCATCTTCTTCATTTTCTTCAATGTCTTCATCTTCATCATCTTCATCATCTTCTCTTTCTTCACCGATTAAATTTTCTTCATCTTCACTAACTTCAGCCTCTTCGTCAGCAAATTCACACTTCGATTTTTTGTTCTCTTTAAGGATAATATCGTTCTCTTCTGGTTCACTTTCAGCACTTTCGTCATCCGATTCCTCTTTCTCATCCAGCAATAATTCATCCTTATCTTCAGGTTCAATTTCTTCACCGAGATATTCGTCAAGTGCTTTTGAAGCTTCTTCTCTCTGGCGCCACTCTTCATTTCGTTTAATCGACATTTTCTGCTCAAGTTCTTCTCTTAGTTTCTTTAGCTTCGCTCCTGGCTTATTCAGTTCATTATCCTCTGCACCATTAATTCTTTTGTAGGGCAGTGCCTAAAAACAATAATAATAATAATTATAATAATAAATCTTTATTAAGTTGTCAACAAAAAATTAAAATTAATAATATAATAATTTATATTATTTTATTAATAATAAAATTTAAATAAGAGATTTTATCAGTCATTGCAGAACATGTTGTCATTAAAAAAGATGATTTCTTAAATAAAAATAAGTGAGAAATAGTTATGTTAAGGAATTAAAAATTATTTCGAAAAAACTTAAACGGATTATAACAGATTTTAAGTAATTTTGAGGAATTTCGAGAGAGTTAAAGGGATAACAAGAGAGATTTAAAAGAATTTGAAGGTACTTCAAAATAATTGCGACAAATTTAACGATTTTTAAGAAATTACACAGAAATTTAAAGATTTTATGACATTTTAGGTTATTTTAAGGAATTTTATGGTTAAAGAATTATAAAAGAATTTCAAGCTATTTAAAGCGCTTTAGAGGATTTTTAAGAATTTAAATAGATTTTGCAGAATTTAAATGTGTGCAAAAGAATTCAGAAGAAATTTTTGAAGGTCATTTAAAAGAAATTTTACAGTATTTAAAGAGACTTTAAGTAATTTTAAGGAGTCTCAAGGAATTTGTAAAGATTTCAAGTGATTTTAAGAAATTATAGGTATTTAATCAAATAAAAATAAATGAATAAATTCAAAATAGGAGAAAAAGGTGAATAGGTAACGACCTGTGATGACTGTTTTATGTATTGTGGTAACTAATAACTTCGTAACTGAATTAATAGTTAATTCCATAATAAACGTACCGTTTCTGTTATCTTCAAACCGTCGGTAGTGAATTCTGTATGCAAAACCATAACATCAGCATTTTCTTCATTTTTGTGAGTCTGAGAGTGTCGCACCAATCTGTCTACTAACTTGTTTATTCCATCGTGATTGGATTTTATATCTAAGTCAAAGTCGATGGTTGTACCTGAAAATGAAAAAAATTGCGATAGATACTGTTAATTAAAGTACTAATAACAGTTAATAATGTAGTACTTATAATGATTTCAAGATATTTTCAATATCATTTCAAGGGGTTACAAAAAATTTCGAGATTTTATGGAATTTAAAAAAAGTTTGAAAAGATTTGACAGGATTATAAAAAATCTCAACGGATTTAATGGCTTTATTTACAATAATGTGTTTATTGCGACAGAAATCATGGGAATTTTGTTTGCAAACAATATTGATGAGAAAACTATTATGAAAAAAAAAAAAAATTCATCTGACATTAGACGTCTCAAACTTCGGCCTGATGAGGAATTATAGGATTTCAACTACATAGTGGAGTAGAATTTCATGGAACTCCAACGATTTCCAAAATACTTTAAAAGATATTAGAGAGTTTACAAGAATTTTAAACAAAAGATTCAAAGAAATTTCAAAACAATTGTACAGTGAAGGGATTTCAACAAAATTTCTAAGGATTTTATATGGGATTTCAGTGATTTAAAAAATTTTTTTAAATAATTTTGTTGTATATCAATCGATTCTAAAAAGTATGTAACGATTTCGAGAGACTGTGACCGAAATATTGGATATTTTTTTAGATTATAAGAGTTCCAAAAGATTTAAAAATATTTCCAAGAATTTCGAGCAATTATTTTTGAAAGTCAATAGTTTTCATAGCATTTATAACAGTTAAAAAAAATGTTAAGATAATTGAAAATATTTAAGGTGATTTCCAAAACTTTTAAGGGATCACAAAAAAAAATCAAGAGGTTTCATTTTATATCAAGTATTTTAAAGATTTAACAATTTGTTTAAATTCCATGGGATTCAAACGATTTTCCAAATATTTCAAAAGATTTTAAGGTATCTTCATAAATTTCCAGGAAGACCAAAATATTTCAAGGTTTTTGGAACTTCAAGGTGTTTCAAAAGATTTTAAATGATATCCAAGAATTCCAAGTTATCTCGAAATAATTCGAAATTTTGTTAAACTCCCTAAAGAACTCTATTATTATTATTATTATTATTATTATTATTATTATTCTCATAGGGCAGTAAACCGCTATTCAGAGCAATTAGTCACTACTAGGCCTTTGTAGTCTATCCCCTTTGCTTAGTCAACTCATGGTTGCTGTCGGTATCGACAGGTCTTGCAGAAGGCCAAAATTTGTCCGGCCGTCAGTACCCTTCTCCTACCCAGTGAAAAATCCGCCTTCTCGAGCGGAGCATGTCTGTGATATGCTAGTGCGTCGCAATGACATAGGAAGTGGATCTCTCACATGCCGGTGTTGAACATTTACCCGTGATGTGCCTATTTTTCCCTAGATTGTTATGTCCCATGAGGATTACCACTACAATCCTGATCCTTTGCCTGGTAAGTTTCAGGAGTTCCTTCGAACAAGTCCCTTGATTAAAATCTTCACAATTTTTTTAATTCTCTGAAATTTATTCAAACTTCTTGACGTCATACAAATTACTCGAACTTTTCTGTAATCCCTTGAAAATCGTTGAAAATCATATGAAATATAAAGTTTGTTGAAATTCAAGAATAAGATTCTAAAGTGAAAATTTCGAAATATTGAAATTAATTGTATACAAAAAGTACTAAATATTAATTCATTTGTAAAAATCGCTTCTATACCTGGTGATCCGCGAAGTGTTGGTTTTCCCTGAAGATAACAAGAAGGTATTTTCTTCATTAAAATCTTTTTTGGAAGATTGTCATCTAAATCTGGAGGAGGTAAACCAATAACATGTCCCTTTGGACTTGCCGAAAGATCATCTTCCATTTTTTCATTTTCTTCAATATTTTTTTTATTTATTTCCTCTTCTAATATTGCTGGAATTTCACTTACTTTCGTTTCATTTGAATCAGACTTCTCAGTCTCTTCAAATTTGCCTGAAAAATCTTTGTTCTTGTTTTCAATATCTAAGATTTGCAAGTTAGTATCAAAATCATTCGTATCAGTCTCCATTGCAAGACTATCTTTGGTATTTCCAGCATCATTTTTATCTTCTGAATCTTGAACCGATGTCTTGCAAGCTTTTTGATACTCATGACTTACTGATTCAAGAGTTTTGCTCTCATCTTCACCCAAAAATAATTGACGACATAGGGAGTTATTTAAAACCGTAGTTCCCAATGGAGTTTCTGCAGTTCTCTCCTCGATGGCAAGAACTTCATCAACTTGTTCTGTACTATTCAAATTACTAGAAGACAATATTTCAGGTAGATCGATAGAAGGTGAAGATGATTGTTGAAAATTTTCATTGAAGAGGTCAACCTCCATTGGATTTTCAAGTTCCTTGAGATCAGTTAAATCTTTAGGCTTTTCAATTTCGTCATTATCTTTCTTCGCCGTTTGCATTTCTTCTTCAGAGTCAGAGGACTTGTAAAATTCCTCGACTCCTTTTTCCTTTTCTTCAACAGCTTTGCTGTAAAATAATACGGTATTAAAAGTAAAATATTGGAAATGTCATTAAATCTTAAAATATCTTGAAACCTCTTGAAAATCCTTAAACTCTCTTAAAATCCTTTTAAATATTTCGAAATCCCTTGAAATTCATTAAAATAAAATCTCTTAAAATCACATAAAATAACTCGAAATCCTTCAAATTGTTAAATATTTTTAAGTCATTTAAAATCCCTCTTGGAACTCTTTAAAATTACTTTAATATCTCTTGACTTTAAAATCTTTAAAGTCACTTAAAACATTATAAAATCTAGTTAAAATCCTTAAACTCTCTTGAAATGACTTAAAATAATTTTAAAATCTATTGAAATTCCTTAAAGTAATTTGAAATCTTTTAAATTCCGGTCAACGCTGGGTAATTTCTGCTAATAATAAATACATTTTTTATCTAAATTACCCTTACCTGACAAGATCAGCGAACATTTTTACTTTTGCGGCTGTAGTCGGAGCTTTTGGAAAACTTGAGGAAATTTTCTTTCGATTTAAAAATTCCTGCAACGTTCGCTGTTTCGGACGATGATAAGGAAGAGATACTTCAGATTCTCTTAGTAACCTCTGAGTCTCGCTGTGTATTTCTTTCATCGCTGCGTCTTTTGAAGCCCTCGCTGATCCCTGAAAATATAAAATAAAATTTAATATTCCTGACAAAAATTTCTCAGTGAATGGAAGTAAAAATATTTAAAAACAAAATTAAATTACCATTCTTCTCTTATCGACTTTTCCTTTTGATTTCCCTTCATTTTTATTTTCATCACTTGCATCCGATAATGCTCTATCATTTTCATTTCTCTCATCAGGCTTAGAATCATCAGAATCTACTACATTTTTCAATACATTTGACGTCTGGAAAACGAACAAGATTACTATATAAAGAAGCCAATTTTAAATGATATAATCGACGAAAGTTTCTATTCCAATCAATAAATCACCTTTTTTGATTGAATATTTTTCTTCTTTTTGTCATGGGATACAGAATTTTGGTCATCGGACGATTCTGCAGAAGAATCAGAATCAAGTAATTTTTTGAAGTTCGTTTTCTAAAAAAGGAAAAGACAAGTTAATTAATATGTAAAAACTAATAGATATAATTAATGTAAATTTGTATTTTTTTAAAATTTAGAATACATCACTTTACTTTAGTCGGATCTTGAGATATTTCTTCCTTACTCACTGAATCATCGTCAGATTCGCTATCCAAAATAATTGAAGGTCTCGATTTCTTTTTAGAATTCGTGGCTGTGTCTCTATTTTTAGACGATACGAAAACTGAACTTCTTTCTTCCTTCTCGTTATATTCCTTCTTTGATTTAAAAAATATTTCGTCCTCAGAGTCGCTATCCAGGTCTAAAATATTCATGAGCCTCGATTTCTTTTTAGACTTTGTTGTGTCTCTATTTTCAGACAATTCTGAAACCGAATCTGTTTCTTCTTTTTCATTATTTTGTTTCTTTGATGGAAAAATTTCTTCGTCAGATTCACTATCGACGATTGCAATCGTTTTTTTCGTACTCGATTTGGAGCTTTTATTAAGCTTAAAACTAGTGTCATCGTCGTCATCATCCGAAACAAGAATTTTATCACCTTTATTAATCGCTTGCTCGTTCGATTTATTTTTTACTTTTTCTTGAGACTCTTTTTGAGAATCTGAATTAGAAAAAGGGTTTGATGAAGCATCTTGTTTGGAAAAATCCTCTTGATCTTTTTGAGAGGAAAAATGATCTTGTATCTCATTTTTTGAAGATGAACTTCTGCTTGAGGTGTTGTCTTTAGAACTATCCATAGATTTATCCTCTTTTTGTGACAAATACATGTTATTCTCAATAACTGGAATTTCTTTTGTTACATTTTCAGATAGATTTGAAATCACTAGGCTATGAAAGAAAAAGAAAAAAATTGCTAATTATTATACCTAAAAAAAATATCTAAACACTGGAAATTTTTAGAGGGGATGAAACAATGATTTACAGACAATGATAATTGCAAACAACAATTGCAAGGGATTTCAAGATTTTTTTGAAATTCGAAGGAATTTAAAAAGATTTCAAATATATTCATAGTTTTTTAAGGAATTTCAAAGACAGATTTTCATGAACTTTCAGGAATTTCAATAAACGTTTTAAAAAATATTTCAAGCATTTCACAGAATTTAAAAAAGTTATATAGGATTTCAAGAATATTAAAGGATTTCATGAAATTTTTATGAATTTCAAGGGATGTGATTTAAAATATTTTCATTGTTTTGCAAAAAATTTCCCAGGATTTTAAAGAATTTAACCAAATTTCAAGGGATTTCGAGCTATTAAATAGTATTTTAAAAACTGGGAGACGGTCGAATAATTTCGACATTTTTTTTCAAAAATTTGCTTCGGTGTCAGTTTATATTTTCTAAAAATATTTCGCACATTTTTAGTGATTTTCTTCTGAGAAAAGTGACGTATACTCATACCTTTGTGATAAAGAAATTGAAACTTCACTTGTTGAAATATTGAACTGATTTGTATCAGTGCTATTTTGTGACGAAACCTTGTCTTCTAAATTAGGACAAGTATTATCACTTTCGAGACATAAATCAGTCGTCGACATTGTTGAAACAATAACATTAATAATAAACTGAGATCCTTGCAATAACACGCAATCAGTGACAATAACTGACAATGAACAGCAATGAATAGGTTAAAGACGCTGTTTCCGCTGTTTAGACCAATTTCGCGCCAAATGATAAAGTTTCTATTTTTATTTACGAGGTGGTGCTAGAGTCGCTTTTGCGTCCTCTAACGTCAGCAGTGGGACTCCGATGCATAAATTCGATCGGATCTCTCTTTCTATTTCTCTTCTTCTTCTTCTATTTCACGAAATAGACGAAGAGGGCTTTCAAGGGTCTATTATAAAGCTAAAAGGAAGGAACTTCCATAATCCTAATGCGCAGAAAACTATGATAGTGTGAATGTGTTGAAAAGATTGAAGAAAAGTGTTGGACAGTGTTGAATTGTTATTTAAAGGTCTGGTCACAATCGTGAACTGAATCTATAACCTGGACCCGAAAGTGACTCTGTCCTTTACTATCATATTGCATAATATCTTTGCCCTATCTCTCTTGTATTAGGTTTTTCACGTTCTGACGTAATAATTCAAAATGGCCGTCGCTGGTCCATAAACATTGGCACCAAATGCATGGAACTGAACTTTAATTTTAATATCTTCTTAAAAAATCATTTCTCAATATTTTTAGTCTCTAAAAATAGCTCATGCCACGCTATATGCTTCGTCTCGGTTGGTCTCGGCTGGTCTCGGTATTCTCGGTAACATGACTGACATGAAATATGAATGTGTGTGGAGGCTGTGGAGTGTGACGTCCATGTTTAGTTTAGAGATGTCTCTCTATCCATGATCCAACTACTCATGGTCTAGCCATCAGAGGTCCCAATTTCGTCAAAGTCGCGCATATTCGAATCACGACCATGTTTTCTACTGCATTAAGAGTTGCACTAACCCGCTATTGCAGCCTCATTTAGGGTGCCGTCCCACGACAGCGCAAAACTCGGCGTAAAGCGCAAAACGTCAATCACTAGCTAGTGACTTCTAT
>JAUESI010000028.1:340422-362921 GCA_032275145.1 Synergus laeviventris | reverse complement strand
ATCGTTACCCCATAAATGCGTAATTATATAAAAATATTTTTACTAAAAATAGAAATCCTGACCAGGGCCTCGTCCGAACCCTATTTTAAATAGAAAAAATGGCGCACTTTCCGCACGGGTCTCTTAAAATCCTCTCAAATTTTTGATAACTCTGAAATTTATTGGAAAATCCTAAATTAAAAAAATTTTTTTTATTAAAAGACTTCAAGATTGGTTATTATTACTTAAAATCCCTTGCAATAGTTACATATATTTTTAAATAATTGACAATCCTGAAACTATTTTGAACTTTTTTCAAATTTTTTAAAAACTCTTTAAAATCACTTAAAATCGATCTAAATCACTTTAAACTCTCTTGAAATTCCTTAGAAAATCTAGATATATTCAAAATCTTGTAAAATCTCTTGAAATCCCTTTACATTCTCTAAAAAATTTTTAATTCTTCAGTTGAAGTCTATTTGAAATTGCTTTGAATTAATTAAAATCACAAGGAATTCTCTCAAATTACCTAGAATCACTTGAAATCTTGATATATTTGAAAATCCTTTAAAATCCCAATTAATATCCGTTAAGATCCGTTGAAAAACAAAACAAAACTGTTAAGTTATTTTAAACTCTTGAAACTCCCCTGAATTATTTTGAAATTCTTGTAAGATTCTTTAAATTCCACTTTAAATCTTGATATCTTTGAAATCTTGTGAAATTTCTTAAAAGCCTTGTAGTCCCTGGAATCATTTAAAATTTCTTGAAATCACCTTAAATTTATTAAAATCACTTGAAATATTTTGAAAATTTTTTAAAATTTGTTAATGTCATACAATATCCCTTGAAATACTTAACAAAACTTTTGCATTACTCTAATAGCTTTATGCTCCTGTGAATTATTTTTAAATTCTTTAAAAATTCCTTAAAACCACTTTTTTTGGTATAAATAATACCTCTTTTTTATAATAGGATTTTTGTTTTCAGAAAATTAACTAGTTACATAATTAAATGTTGCAAATAATGAATCCAGAATAGTTTCTTAATCCTGATAGGGTATTGACCCACCAAAATTTCGGCACGTGTAATTCAATGAATTTGAATTTCGGAATCTGCCAAATTTCAGCTTTTATAATATGGTATTTTTATTTTTCATTAATTTGTACATTTGGTATTTTTATTATCTCGGTATTTTTGGTTAATTACATGAAGTAGAAGGTATATAACATTTACGTAAATAAAAATCTCAAGTGTATAGGTATGTTTTTATTTATTTAATTGTGTTAATTTCAGTATATTTTTTTCATTATAGATCATCTTTCGTAACTTAATTACAAGTATATCTTTTGTTTTCTAATAGTTATCTATAGGAGGGTAATAGGTATTTCACAGTATTGACTCTATTTCCTATTTATTAGATGACTAAAGTTTTCCTTCTGTGTGTTTCTTTTATCTACAAATTATTTATTTATATTTATAACATTTTTGTTTCTTTCATTAATACTATGTATATATGTATGTATGCATTAGTAAGTTCCGTTTCACGTAGAGCGATTATTATTAACAAAGAAACAAAGTGTTACGATATATATCGAAACGATCTCTCTGTTTCTTTCATGATTCTTTCGAAAAGAAGTTAATTTCGAAAGGAGCACATTCATTGGTTAACCCTTTCGAGTTGAGATTATTTTCTTTGCGTCCAATTTTATTGAAATCAGTTTTCAGGGTTTTCAGTAACTCTGCAGGAATTATAATTAATATTGATTGAAAATATAAATTGAAATATAATGGAAATATAATTTAAATATAATTGAAATATAATAAGAATGAAAGTCAAACCCGAAAGGGCTAAATGTACAGATCAATTATGAATATAGGTACTTGAAAGGTATAGATTACTTGATTTGACACATATGATTGAGGTTTTCGAGCAAGTTCATCGCTGCTAGCTTAGCTCGCGTCTCACAGCCTAGAATTCATTTTCAATCCAAAATGTTATTCGTTTAACGAAAAAACATTGCCAAGACGATGTTACATAATATACATATAGGTCACTAATCAGGTTTATGCTCAAAATAAATTTCCATGAAAACTGTACTACGTAACAAAATCATGAGTCACTTTCAGTTTATTAAGACAGTGTATTACTTACCAATCCCTATTTTACCGACATTTTTTTCTCTGCAACGTGTTACTTCTAAATTTAATGAGATATCAAATCGAAGATTTATAAAATAAAATAAAATATTCTTTTTTATAACTGTAAATATTTAGGACCAGATAAACGTACTTTAGCATATTTTCTTTTATTTTAGAAATTTTCAATTTGATATCTCGAAAAATGTACAAGTGACGTTGCAGAGAAACAATGTCGGTAAGGTAGGGATCAGATAAGTAATACATGGCCTTAACTACGTCAGAAAAATAAAGGCTTAAACTTAAAAATAAGAGTAAAAAGAGAATAGTTAGACCGACTATTTTTTAACTTTTTATTCTAATTAACGCATGATAATTATCATAATTATAACCATTTTTCACACATTGCTTTCGGCTCAGGTAACATGTTTCAAAAATGAATGCAAAGTGCAGTGTTTCACAAAAACATGTTTTAAGTAAATATCCATACCTCTGGTACTATTTTTAACACGTACCCTACGTCCAACAAATTCCAAGCTTTGCTGATAACGACAATTTTCCGTTTACACGATCATTGTGCATTTTCGAAATAAGAGACGAAAAAGATACATAACTGTAATTTGAACATTATAAAGTTTTCCTTTTCTTTTGTTTTTCCCACTTTTTTAAATATTTTTTAAGCAACAGTCACTGTAATTTAAAGACGCATATTTATTTACAATTCGATGACCGAATCTAGTTCTAATTAGGTAGGCTCTACATTTGAAGTCAAAGAAAATCTTCAGGGACAAAATATTTTGTTTTTTAGGTGAAATAGAGGGAGAAATTAAGCGATTTGTATTTTTGTGATTTGCGAAAAAAAATGTCCTACGAAGTTATGGGTATTTGAATTTTTTACTTTGTTTATAAAAAAGACTCAAATTTTTTGATTAATATTTTTTTTTATACATATAAATAAAATATCTTAAAAGTTTTTATGCATGTTGACCCATTTATGTGGTAAACAGGATTTTTTTTATGAAATAAAAATTCGAAAAAATATAAACGTAGGTTTTTTGAGAAAATTGACTGAAAATATTTTCAGAAAAATCTACGCCATTTTATTAACTTTGAACATTTTCTTACGTGTAGAATCTGCTTAATTTGAAATGGATGCAGTCTGATTAAGGCCATGTATTACTTCTCCGATGCCTACCTTACCGGCATTTTTTTCTCTGCAACTTTACTTTTAAATTTATTGAGGTATCAAATTGAAAATTTTAAAAATTAAAGTTAAGTTATTAAAGTACTTTTTAATTAAAATTTCGTACATTTGTATTAAAATAAAAAAAATTATTTTGAATATTTTATTTTTATTTTAATAAAAATTTAGGATCATATAAGCGTACTTTGATACTATAACTTTAATTTTAGAAATTTTCAATTTCATACCTCAATAAATTTAGAAGTAACGTTGCAGAGAAAAAAATGTCGATAAGGTAGGGATCGGATAAGTAATACATGGCCTTAAGGGAAGTAACTTATTCCAAACTCTATTCTTACTCTTTTCACAATAAACCTTTCTCATATAATCAACGTTTCATTTTTTTAATATAAACTATGTAATGCCAATCTCTAGACGATATATAAGTACACATAAAATATATGTAATATAATGTAATGTAATATAATATAGAATAATATAATATATAATATAATATAATGTAATATAATATAGAATAATATAATATAATACGTGTATAATATAATATATATATACGTATGCACAATAACTACTAACATATTAAAATAATAAACTACACAAGTCGCAACATTTCAGACGATGGGGTGTTGAAATATAATAATTTACAAATGTAGCGTACACAGTACATATTATATTCTACACCAACTCCGCTCATTTTTTGAATACTTTCTTGTTACGATGCAGCAATGAGAGTGAATGAAGAGTTACTTTTTTTTTATTCTTTCTACGTTTCTGTAGAAATATTGCTGTAAGGCCATGCATTACCAGATCCCTACCTTCCCGACATTTTTTTTCTGTAACGTTACTTCTAAATTGATGGAGGCATCAAATTGATAATTTGTAAAATTAAAGATAAAAGCATTAAGGTACGTTTATCTGTTCCTAAATATTTACATTTATGAAAAAAATTATTTTGAATTTTTTTTCTATTTTATAAAAATTTAGGACCACCTAAAGGTACTTTAGCATATTTTCTTTGATTTTAGAAATTCCCAATTTGATATTTCGAAAAATGTAGAAGTAAAGTTGCAGCGAAAAAATTTCGGTAAGGTAGGGATCGGATAAGTAATACATGGCCTTAACGTTCGTCTTAATTTATCACGCAATTTACGTAATTGTAATGTAAAAAGAATGTAATGCGAGAGTTTGAATTTCTACTCTTTTGACAGAACATAGCGCAATATTCTGACAGAGATATTCTGATTTTTCTCTTATTTAAGCGAGTGTAGATATAGAAAATCGTATAAGAAATGAAAAAATGAGACTTGTCAAGTTGATCGGCAGGCAAGACACTCCAAAATCTTAGAGTCGATAATTTTTCGATTTCACTGTTCAAATCTTTACACACTAGATAATTCTACTTGGAAAATGCGTCAAACTTTGTTAGACAGAACCGAAATTTCTTAGTTGATCCCTCCCTTACCGACATTTTAACTCTGCTATGCCATTTTTACATTTATTGATATATCCAGTTAAAAATCTCGACTAGTGATGGAACTATACCAATTGCTAACTTTATCTGATCCTAAATTTGTATTAAAACAAAGAAAAAATATTTCAGAATAATTCTTTTTATAATTTACCATACTTTCTTTTGTAAATATTTAAGGCGTAGCTTAGTGAATTTACCTTATTTTCGATATTTTTTCAATTCGATATCTCAATAAATGGAGAAATGGAATTGTGGGAGAAAAATTTTGGTAAGTTAGGGATCAGATAGCTGATTCTAGCTGATACATGGCCTCAAAAAATTGACTCAGTTTGAACGCATAATAATGGAAAAATCAGGGTAATAAAGTCGGTTCTGAAGATCTATGAAGATGAGCCCTCATTTCCACCTATCGATATTAGACTAATAATTACGATTTTTTTAAATCGTTATTTATTTTATATTTTCCTACCTACTATTGGATAGTTTCTGTACTTTGAAAATCAAGGTATGCGTTCTCTCAACGCTCTTTAGGACACAAAGCACCTCAAGATCCCTTCGTTACCGACATGATCTTCTCTGTTTTTGATCTTACTAGTTTTTGTTGTAAATAAGATATTAATGTATCGAGTTGAAAATTGGTGAAATTAAAGAAGAAGTATTAAGGAACGTTTTTCTCTCCCTGAAAATTTGCAAAATAAGAAAATGTCAAAATACATTTTTCCATTTTTAAAAAAAATTTCACATATTTAGGATTAGAAAAATATAAATTAGTACTTTGTCTTTAATCTTACCAATTTTCTACTCGATATCTTGATATCTTATATACAACAAGAGCTTTTTACAGAAAAGACCAGTAATGTAGGGATCTTTACGTGATACATGGCCTTTGCTTAAACTTCTCCTCATTTCTCGATCATAAAATTTTTGAAGCTGGACAATCCCTTAATTTCTTAAAACTGTAGTAATTATGTTATCTTTTGTCACAGTTTAAGGGGAATACTAGTGCAGTAATTAAAACGTACTTAACTACCACTCAGATGGCACCACGAAGTTTGAGGTACTCAACATTTTTTTTATCTCAAGATGAATTCACAAGTAGAGTTTTTGCTTTTTATAAAGACTTACAGGATCGAACGAACACTGTTAGAATCTGATTGAAATGTAATATACATGTGGGTATAAAGTCATTTGGATCCGAATTCTAGCCTCAAATTATATTTCTTCATTCTGCTTCAAAAATGTTACAATTAAATATTTTTCCGCTCTGTAAAGCGATTCATTGTCAAAATAGAGTTATAGGTACAGAACGAAAAATCATATAATTTTAATACTTTTTGAGTAAAATGAAACGCTCGAATTTAAAAATTATATTTCAGATTTTTAATTTTACCCAAAAGTATTAAAATAATAAAAATTTTCTCTTCTATAGCTATACTTTCAGTTAAAAAAAAAGTAACGATGTAGAGCGAAAAAATATAAATATATTTCTAATAATCGTGAAGTATTATTTATCTGATACCTACCTTGCCGACATTTTTTCTCTATAAAGCCATTTCTACGGTTATTGAAGTATCGAGATGAACCAGGATAAATATTTCTAAAATTAAAATAAATGTACTAAGCTATGTTTATCTGGTCATAAATATTTATAAAAAAAATTATCCAACGGAAAAAAGATGGTTTTGAAATCGGTTTTTTTGTTAATAAAAATTTAGGACCAGTTAAACGTACCTTATTAGTATATTTGCATTATTTTTAGAAATGTTTAACACGATATTTTAATAAATGTAGAAATAGCTTTGTGGGAAAAAATTCCGGTAAGGTAGGGATCGGTTAACTTATACTTGGCTTTAAACAAATAATTTAATATCCCAGGATCAAGAAATCGATTTGAAAATTCAATCGGTGTGAGGCTTTCGCGAATATGCATTTTTAAATGATAGGAGATTTTCGATTAATAATTTAGCAAAATACTTTATTTAAGGGCATGTGATATTTTACCAAACGAGCAATTTGGTTACCCTAAATTTATTTTCACAATAATAAATTTAATATACAGTGTCCTAAGGCCTTGTATAAGTTATATTCGATCCCTATTTTATCGACACTGCAGGAAAAAATACCGGTACTGTAGGATTCGGATAATTTATGCATGGTATCAATGGGGATTTAATAAACTCGATTTTATTAAATTTAATATACAAATGTATATTAAAATTGCAAACATTTCTAACAGTGAACAAATTTAATATGCATCTAATAATAAAATGTGAAGGGGTTGCGAAAATTAGTATAAACATACGTCACTACACGATCCCTACTTTATCGGCATGATTTTTTGAACTCACGCCCGTAGGAACAGAGATATCGAGTTGAAATTTTGGAAAATTAAATTAAAGATACTAAGGAATGTTTTTCTGCTCCTTATTTTTATAATTACAAAAAAAGTTATTTTTGAGAAAATAATTTTTTTCAGAAATACAATTTAGGACTGCAAAATCATTTCTTAGTGTCTTTTATTCATTTACACAAAATATCAAATTGATATTTCAATTCGTGTAGGCGTGAGTTGTTATAGAAGATCATGTCGGTAAGGTAGGGACCGGGTTAGTTCGAGATGCCCTTAATTTAACTGATACTTGTGATTTTCTCCAAATTGTAGAATAGAGGATGAAAATAAGATTAAAGTCTATAAAGGAAATTTTATGCTAGGGAAATTATTTATATATCACGTTTTTTTCGACCAATCCTGCATTATATGGGGCCTATCTAAATGTGAAAGTCGCACTGCAATCTAACATATGCGAACGTGCAAACGACACTTAACTCGAGTATTCAATATTGTGTTCTAGAATTACCTAAATTTTTTTTAGCTTCGGTCTCGTTTTATTTCACTAGAAAACTTTTTTACGTATTAGTATACGCGACATCCATCGAATAACACTACCTAACACTGCATTGGTGTTATACTAGCAAATGTTTCATTCGCGCGGTACTCAGACCGTTATGTAGGCCTTGGACAGTATGAATTAAGGCCATGTATTGTTTATCCGGTCTCTACCTTACCGATATTTTTTTCTCTGCAAAGTTAGTTGTATATTTATTGAGGTATCAAATTGAAAATTTCTAGAACTTTCATTTTAGAAATTTTCAATTTGATACCTCAATAAATTTAAAAGAACCGTTGCAGAGAAAAAAATGTTCGTAAGGTAGGGATCGGATGAGTAATAAATGGCCTTAAGGTTCTTCTCGGTGTACAATTTCACTTAAAATTGAAAAATCTTCAAAATGGTTTATAAAATTGAGAAAAATATCTACATTCTTAAGGCGATGTCTAACTTACCCGATTCCAACTTTACCGACATTTTTTTTTTTGTGACAACTCACGCCCTCGCGAAATAAGGCATCAAATTGAAAATCTAGGAAGTTAAATGAATTATAGTAAGGAACGTCTTCATGGTCCTACATTTTTATAATTACAAAGAAATTATTTTTGTAAATTTTTTTTTCAGAAATCAAATTTAGGACCACATAAACACCTGAGTATCTTTTATTGCAGTCCCTAGATATCTCATTTCGTGTGGGCATGAGTTGTTGGATAAGAAAATGTCGGTAAGGTAGGAATCGTATACTTAAGCATGGACATTTTTATATAAATTTAAATATCGAGTTAGACATTTTTTCTTATTAATGAAAATACACTTAGGTATGTTTTTCTAGGTTTAAATATTAGTTGTAAAAAATGTAGTACAAGTTTTTTGTCATTATAAATATTTAGCACCAGCGATAAATGTACCTTAGTGTATTTTCTTTAATTTTACAAATTTTCAAGTCGTAATCTGAATTTATATAGAAATATTTTAATTTTCTTTTTATAAATCATTTTAAATATGATTTAATTTTGAGCCTGACTGTACATAGAGAACACCCTTAATTAGACTAGGTAGGAAAAACAATTATTTCGAAAATAAAAGGTAGAAAACGTTGTTTATGAGATTGTAAAGAAAAATTGCCAGTAAATAATAACCGAAAATAAACTTCTTAGAATTAGATGATAATTTTCAAATATTTGTTTATAAATCTCAAAAAACAACTTTTCCTGAATTAGCTCTTTTCATTTTCGACAAATAATTCATTTTTTCACCCAACCTAGTATGAACACGAGTGCGACGAACTGCTTGAAAGAGCCTGAAAGTCAAAAAGAGCTTTTAAGATTTTCTGCTACGAATTAATAATTCTTAAAGAAGAATAGACAAAAGTATCAAAAATAAATTTGATGTGTTCAAAAGTTACGCGTTACTTGTTGCAGTGTTATTGGAAAAGTTAGATAATGAAAGTCAACTCAATTTTAAATCTAGCTTTGTTCTAAAAAAATTTCACCGAATAGAGAAAATTAAAAAATGATCAAACCTGTTTGGGTATTTCGAAAAACGTTATATTTTCTTTCATTTTTATTATTTCCAGACTTTCTTTGCATTTTTAAAAATGAAAATTTTAGTTGAATTTCACATGTATTAGAATTGAGAAATAAGTAAGTTGTATTAATTTTTTAATTAAGTTTAATCGATCTGGAATTTACTTCTTTACTTAATTAATTTTAATTGAATTCATTTTCAATTCTGTTGAATTTACTTGACTTATTTAAATTCAATTATTGAATTAACGTTAATTTTAATCTCTATTCGCTTTGTCGACATTTTGATTTTATTAACTGGAATTAGTTTTTAAATAACTTGAATTTTGTCGAATTCATTAGAATTCTATCAAATTTAATTGAATTTTCGGTGAATTCCACAAAACTTAATTAAATTGAATTTGATTTTTGAACTTAGATTTAGTTGAATTTATTTGAATTATGTAAATTTATTGAATTTTCCTTGAATTGATGAATGTATTGAGTTGATTTCCCAGTAAACTTAATTAAATTCAATTGAATTTCATAGAATTTCAGAGAGTTTAATTAAATTCCATTGAATTTCTTTTCGATTTAATTGATATTGAATAATTTGAAACTAACTTGAATTTAGTCGAATTTACTTGAATTATGTCAAATTTAATTGAAATCTTCTTGAATTCCACCGAATTCCAATGCATTTAATTACATTTAATTAATTAAATAAAATTTTACGAAATACCCTTTAATTAGGTAAAATTCTTCCCTCCCAGCAATTTGAAAGAATTGAAATATTTATTTGTAAGAAAGAACCTTAAAGTAACGCCAAGTTGTAACTAGTAACGAAAACAACAACATTTTAGTATTATTTGAAGAAGTAACATTAATTGCAACGAGTCATACATTTTTTAAAAGTAACAATAACGAACACGCCACTTTTAAGTAACTATATGCGAACACTGATTAATTTTCAACTTTAGAAACCAGTTTCCTAAAAATCGCTAAGAGGAAATTTAGTTTCTCAGAAACACTTTGGTTTTCCAAACCTAAAATAATATGTAACAAGAAAAAAAAAAAAAACAGCCAGAGAAAATACTTGAATATACTGAGAACAGTTGATCACGTTATTCGTTGAGGAAAAATGCCTTAAGTTTTAAGTGCAATTTTCGCTTAATGCTTTATGTTCTCTTTTTTGTTATGTAATAAGTACATATATACGTTAGTAACGGAAGATGATGTAGTTACTAACACTACTCTAGATCCTAATCTAAATTTAATATTCACGTAGTATATTTAAGCAATAGAATAATAATTATTCATATCTAGAATTGTTTCCTAAAACAACAATGCGCGTAGAAAAATGAGCCTCTCGCGTCTTTGGTTAAACGCGAAGCATGTAGAAAGTATTTTGGCAGTGTTTTTCGTAGATGCTTCGACCTTAGCCTCGGACTAAAATTTTGATTCTGTTTCGATGGATGAGATGAAATTTACTTAATGTGAAGTTTTCTGTGAACAAATGAACATGATTTACTTTGAGTGAATAAAAATCATTTAAAATCGCGAGATCTTAATAGCTGTTCTGAAAACAGTGAGAGCGCTTTTCTATAAGATAATCGATGAAGGATTATTCGATGATCTAGTGAGTAACTTAATTTAGATGTCCTAATTGTAAGTCCTAATGAAAAATCATTGAATGTAAACTTAGCCTTTGGCACCTTACACTTTGGCATTTGTTGTGCCCTTGATCATTTCTTTTCTTTTTCTTTTTAGTTTCGTTTTTCTATACCGTCAAACGGACAAAGCGATAAGTCAGTTTCAATCAATTTTTCATTGTTTTCAGTTTTGTATGGCATTTGCTTGTCATAAATCATTGCTAACGTCAGATTCTTTCTGATTGGATCCAATGCAATAAAGAGATCCAAATAGAGAGCGAGAGAGTGTGAGAGAGAGGGAGAGAGTGAGAGAGAGAGAGAGAGTATGTAGACTTTCAGTTTTCGATTCAGTCGCTTTCTCTCTCCCGTTAGCCCTCGCACTTATTTGTTAGAATTTCAGATTACTGCGCCTCGCGCTAGTAACAGTGCAAGATAGCGGCACAAGGATAGAAAAATGACCTTGAGAATTACTTTAAGTATTAGGAAAATTAAACTAGATCCTGATTTTTTTATCGAGATGCTGAAGTCAAATTCAGAATCTATTCACGAGTAGATGGTGATCACCTCTCGACCGCCTCCTCGGACCATTAGAACCCTTTCCAAACGTTCAGTGAGAACCTCCAGGAATTCCATATCTGTTGATTGGGGAGTTAAGGAATTTTATCAGAATATTTTTGGGGAAAAAATCATTATGGATGTTTCAGGCAGTTTACATCGCATTAAGTTTTGCTATGGAGTAGATCTTAGTACCCTCTCTGCTGGAATTAAAGAGACACAAATTCTATTCCTTTCTATCTCCTTCCATATATCTCTAAGATAGAAAGGAGTACAAATTGTTTATCCCTTTCTATCTTTTGTATTCCCACCTATCTCTTTTTATCTTCATCTTAATCCACTTTCACGCCTATCTCTTTCAATCCCCACTTTCTATCTCCTTGTCAATCTTAATTCGTTTCCATCTCTTTCAATCTACATTTTTCTATCCCTTTCTATCTCTCGTCTAGTCCTGTCCATCTCTTTCTATCTCCTTTTCCATTTCAATTCGCTCCATCTCTTTCAATCCTCTATTCATTTCTATTTCCTTATAAAATTCAATTCACACCTATATCTTTTAATCCCCACTTCTGTATCCCTTTTTATCCCTTTGAATCTCTCGTCTATTCTTGTCTATCCTTTTCTATCTCCTCATCAATATCAATGCACTCCTATTTCTTTCGATCCTCAATTCTATAGAATTATAATATAATAAATCTAATATAATAATTGTAATATAATTCTAATATAAAAATAGATCTATTCTATCTATCCGATGGAGATAGAAAGAGATAGATAGGAATATACGAAAGATAGGAAGATATATCTTCCTATCTCCATCTGAATTAAAACTGTTGCTATCTCTTTCAATCATCACTTCTCTATCTCTTTCTATTTATTTGAATCTCTCGCGTATTCTTGTTTATCCCTTTCTATCTCCTTATAAATCTCAATGCACTCCTATCTCTTTCAATCCTCAGGTTTATAAAAATTGCTCTTATCTCTTTCGAACCTCAGTTCTAATATCTTTCTTATTCTCGCCTATTCCAGGCTATCTCTTTCTATCACCATCTGAATTAAAACTGTTCCTATCTCTTTCATTCGTCACTGCGTATGCCTTTCTATCTCTTTGAATCCCTCGCCTATTCTCGATTATCCCTTTCTAGCTCCTTATCTCAATGCGCTCCTATCTCTTTCAATACCCAATTCTCTATTACTTCCTATATGTTGCCTATTCTCGCGTATATCTTTCTTTTTCCTTCCCAATAAAAATTGCTCTTATCTCTTTCGAACCTCACTTCTGTATCTTCTTCTCATTCGTCTATTCCTGTCTGTCTCTTCTATCTCCATATCAATCCACATCCTCGCCTATCTTTTTGAATCTCCTCTTTTCTATCCATTTCTACATCTTTTAATCTCTCACCTAATCTTGTTTATGCCTTTCTGACTCCTTATCAATCTCAATGCACTCCTATCTCTTCCGATCCTCACTTCTATATCCCTTTCTATCTCTCGCCTATTCATGTCTATCTCTTTCTATCTCCTTGTCAATCACAATTCGCTCCTATTTCTTCCAATCCCCACTTCTTTATTCCTTCATATCTTTGGCCTATTCTTGTCTATATCTTTCTATCTCCTTGTCAATCAAAATCGCTTTATGTCTTTCAATCCTCATCTCTATTTCTCTTTCTATTTCCCGTCTATCTTTTTCTATCTCTTTGTTAATCTCAATTCACTCCTATCTTTTTCAATCCCCACTTATCTATTCTTGTCTATACATTCCTAGTTTCTTGTCAATCTCAATTCGGTCTTACATCTAATATCTCTTACAATGCACAGTCCTATATACCTCTCTATCTCTCGCCTATTCCTGTCCATCTCTTTCTATCTCCTTTTCCATTAAAATTCGCTCCTATCTCTTTCAATCCCTACTTCTCTATTCCTTCGTACGTCTCGCCTATTATTGTCTATTGCTTTCTATATCCTTGTTAATAAAAATTCACTCCTATCTATTTCAATCCCCTGATTTCTATCCTAACCTATTTTTAAACCTATCTTTTTCAATGCCTTCTTCTCTATCTCCCGGATAACAAGGCTTGCATTGAAAATTATTTAAAAATTTATTGCTTCCAACGGTGTCGTAACAGTTTAAGTCAATTCTTAAATTTAATCCTTTTCTGTACCTACCGACGAAAACATTTTTGAGAACACTTTTGGATACCACAAAGCAACTTTAAAATACAAAATTTTTTATCCCTTTTAAATTTGCGCTTTTTGTTATCTTTATTTCCAGTTTTCCGAATAATTATATAATATTTTATTCTTTAACGAATAAATAAAATACATCAATGAGATAGAAAAGAGCGGACTAAAAGATAAAGGAGTGGAATAATATTAGCACAAGGAAATATAAAGTATACATAGATAGAAGTAGTAGACAGGAAATAGGATAAGATAGAGAGAAGAGGAAATTGAAATAGATAGATTAGTGATTATACTGACAAAGAGATTGACAGAGACAGAGATGCATAGACGTGAGATAGGCAGGATAGAAATAAGGAGATCAAAAGAGGTAGGCTATTGATTATAACGACTGACAAAGAGATTTAAAAAGATAGAGGCGGATAGACGAAAGATAAATAAGGAAATTAAAGATATTAGTTACAGATATTAATAAAGAGTTTGAAAAAAAAAATTGGATAAACAAGGGATAGTGCATGAGAGATAGCTTTAGGGATAAAAAAGATACAAATTTATAGAGAGAGGGATAGATTTAGGGATAGAGAGAAATAAAATTTGTTCTGCGTAGAGATAGACTAAGAAATAGAAAGAGATAGATATTACCAGACACAGGGATAGACTGAGGGATAGGAAGAGATAGATATCACAGTACTCGGGGATACAATGGTGGATAGAAAGAAAAAGCGTTTTGGGGATGCAAAATGAATACTTTTAAAAATGTGATTGCCTTCGATTTGACAATCACGTTTATAATAGAAGAAAGAAAAATGTTAAGTTTCATGATTTTGTATGAGTTGAAAAGGATACAATTAGATTCTCGTTCCATTTTGGTATCTCTCGGCGGTCCTGGGAGATTAAGAATTACCAATTGCGCGTCGTGGCTCTTGTTCACGATGACCTCGTTTAATTTTACAGCAGTGTGCATACGCCTGACATTTCCCTCGTCACTATAAAAATAAAATTATCTTTAACAATCTTCGCAACGGTCTCATTCGTTCTCTTGGGATTTCATTCGTTTGAAATTCTTTTATTTTCACTTTTTTAGTGTAAGTTATGCTAACGAGTACTTTTTGTGCCCTAAGGGGTAAATGTATTTTTTTCTCCTTTCTTTTTAAAACCTACCTAGTAGGCACGAATATCCCAAGACATATTTAGGGCGTTCTAAAAACGTCTTTAAATTTCATGCCTGCTGGATAGGGACTAGAAAGTAATGGCATAAGTAAAGTTTAGCCTCTAGATAGTATAAAATACTTTCTACTCCCGAGGGATTAAAAAGTAGAAGTTCAGCCTTTCAGCCTTTAGGGACCAAAAAGTAATTTTTATTCCTTGGAGAGAAAAAATTACTTTGTTTTTTATAAACAGGAACCTTTTGTAACACAAGCATGATTTTCTTTTTCACTCAATTTTCAATCCCTAGAAATAAAAAATTAATGTCATAACCAGTCATAACTAAATATTCTTTGGTCCTTAGAGAGTAAAACGTACTTTTTACCCCCTAAGGACTGAGAAATAAAACCTTAGCCCCACTTCCTAAAAATTAGTTTGTAGTCCCTAGGGACTAAAAAGTACTTTTTACTGGCTAGGGAGTAAATAATACTTTTCACTCCCTAGAGAGCAAAAGGTACTTTTTACGTTATTGTTATTTTCTAGGTTCTAAAAAATAGTGAGTAAAATTGAAAAATTAAAACTTTAGTGCACCTATGAAGCGGGACTAAAGTTCTTCGTTAGTAGAAACCTGGGGGACTAATAAGTAGAATTTTAGCCCGACTAATTTTTCAAATTAGTTTAAATATTTTTATTCAGAGTAAAAAATCTTACGGGGTGATTTGAGGCGCCTCCTTCACACTAGAAGCTTCATCCTTCTTTTCTTGGCTCTCCTTAGCTTCTTTTTCAGCATTTTCTTTGTTATCCTGTTTAGGTGAACCTCCAAGAAGCTTATCTACTTCTTGTGTCGTCTCTGCATTTTCATTTGTCTTTGTTTGACCTTCCTCAATTGCATTTTCAGTTTCCTTATTCGTTTCGGATTCCTGCAAAAGTTTTTCTTGCGCTTCCTCGACGCCATTCTGTTGTGTAACTCCAGGCTCTTGGAACCTGACTTTGGTAGCTGTTTTGACATCCACGTTGTGATGGTGGTCAACTATCGCTTGTACCTAGACGGAAAAAATATGGTTAATTCAAATTAATAGTCAGAATTTTTTTTTCAAATTTGCAGGATTCGCCATCCGCAAGGAGGTCTCTAAACTAGCTTTAAAGCGCTATGACCGCCAAATAAAAATCTATTCAAGCCTGCGAAATGAATGTGCAAACTAAGCCGAAACGGAAGACAGGGATTGGGATCAAAAACTTAATTCTAGTTCTTTATTCTCATCTCGTGTTTTCCGGAAATTTGAATTTAAATATCATCACGAGTTAAGAATATGGACATTTGACAATGAGATGAATAACAAAAGAGTTTGTAAAATGGATAAACTTCCCAAAAGCAATCACCTCCGATTTTTTTAACGTATTATGACGAGCTGATTATGAAAATAATAGTTTATTTATTATTTAATTAAATAGAACATTCATAAATAATCAATAGATGAGAACTACAATAAAAATGTATACTCATTCGATTGATAGAGGTTCGAGTTTCTGCTTTATTATTTCAAAGCTTTTATATTAATCTTGATTTTCGGTATTTGGAAAAAAAGAAATTTTGATGTATAAATTGTAATTGAAAAAAATTATAAATTTACATGAGTACATTGTAATGTGTAAATGTGTTTATAATTTTTTACAAATAGGAACGATTCAAAATAGTAGTACTTTACCACTGGATTATCCTCTGCTTATAATTAACAGAATTTTTAACTAATTTAACTAATTTTTAACTGAGAACTATTTTAATTTAGAATCTTTTGTAATTCATGAATTTCGTAAGTGGCATCAATTTTAAGTAGTCCAATCTCCTTTGGTATGTTTATGTAAATAATGGTTTTCGGGAAAAAAACACTCAATAAATTTGTAGCGTTTAAAAAAATACTCTTTTATGTTGTATATTTTTCTCTAAAATAATGATTTCAGAGCTAAAATGAAAAGGAAAAAACATATGTATTTTTTAGGGGCTATAACTTTCGTACTAAATATTATTAACTTGGACCAATAATTATTAAAATAAATGAATAAAAATCTTTTTTTTAGTTTTGACCTTTAAAATCATATTTCCGTGAATTTTACTATGATTTCCGTAATCAATGCCTCAAAATACATCGACAAAAAAAATGTTTGGAGGTGCGTGCTTTATTACGGAGGTGGGTATTTTTCAGAAATCCACTAAAAATATTTAAAGGCGACGTTAGTCTTTTTATATTGCTAGTACCGTCCTGAAAACTAGCTTAACTTGAAAAACAAAATACATTCATATAGATTAATAAATTGATTGGATTTTGCCTGTAGTGCAACAAAAGTTACTAGGTACACTTGGAACTTTCTTTGCGAAGTGACAAGTGTGTTCGTCAAAATGGATACGAATGATATGAAAACTGCTGCAAAATGGACAAAATGCAATGGAATTGGATATGCGAAGTTGGAATTTGGATGGGGATGAAATTTGGGTGGGATAGGAAGGAGGGATTTTGACAAACCACAGGTAAACTTTCTTCGCCAGGTACCTCGTTGAACTCCAATGACTGCACCTTATCCGTGACGAGCACGCAACAAACAGATATTATACGATCAGTATTTCTGTCGCATTTTCCTCAATCGTTTTATAATTATAATTATTATAATAATTATGATTATTATAGTAATTGATCATTCATTACATATGAGTCCGGTTGCCCATACTCACCACGCCAAGGGATTCCTTCTTGTTGAGTTGCAGTTCTCTCAGCATTTGATTCCGTTGTTCCATCATCAAAGTTCGCTCGTACGTGTAAGCTGAGATGTCCGCGTTCATCTAAATGAAGCAGTAATATTTAGAAAGAGAAATCTTTAGAAGTAGAAATATTTACAATACTTAGATAGTAAAAATACTTAGAAGATGAAAAATATTTAGATAAGAAGTAGAGATGTTTACAGTCTACGCACACGGAGAAACTTTTTTTTGGAATATTTGTTTCGTTTTATAATGATAAGTCCAAAAATATTAATCCACTGCGCTAGTTGGATGGAAATTATTATTAAAATTTTATCTGTTCCGTTGATAATAATTATTCAAATATTTATTATTTATATTTATTTATCTTTGTGGTTGAAACTATTTTATGTTTTTCTATCCAGCGAAAACATTTTTCAGAATTTTTTCAATTTTTTTACCTTACCTAAAAAAAGATATAGGTTTTTCAAAAAAATAGCTCTTTTCAAATAGCTTTAAGGATTCCTAACTTACCATTTCTACAACTTCGACCTCTGCTTCAATTCTGAGATCATATAAGAACTTTTTCAAATCCTTCTTCATCTGAATTGAGTTGTCCTCCATCTGAGCGACCGTGAAGATCCTCATCTTGCAATTCTTCCAGGTGCGATGCTGCTTCAGCAAGAAGGGCAGCAGCATCAGCAAACCTCCATCATGAACAATCCACCAGACATCAATATTCCCCACAACTTTCTCTGTGGAATCCGGGAAGAAGTTGATTCCCTTGGGTACCAAAAGTGCCATCCTCGAAGAGGTAACATTCCTCACAGTCTGCAAGAAGACCCTCCAGGTTCTCTCATTTTCAGATTGTCTCCAACCATAGGGCCACCCAAGTATAACAGTATTAGGCTTCATTCCTCCCAACCCAGTTGTTTGCACCAAAGCGCTCAAGCCATCAACTGTATTCCTCGCTACCAAGACATCAACGAATCCCTTGACCTTCTCTTCCTCCATGGACCTTCTTAGACTCTGTTTCGCGGCTAAAGCTTCTCCAGAATTCCGAGTGTAATCACCTCCAATGCAGCTGACACAGATCGTCAAGCCTTTGCCAGCCTTTAACTGACTCGCAAAAGCCAGAAGCTTTCGATACTTTGGTACCAAGTCGTCAGTCAGTTTAGCGAGGATGAGGATTTGCGGTCGCCAGTTTTTCGTGTGAGGTTGACCTTCTTCCAGTCTCAGGAGAGAATATCTCGCTGCTGAGAGTGCAAGACCTCGAATTCCATCTCCCCATTCTTTCTCGGCTCCTCGGTACTCAATGTACTTGTAGATACATCCTGCCATTCCCATAGCAAGAAGAGCATAGTACCAACTGGTCATGAACATGATCGCTATACAGAGAGAAAGACCAAGGAAGGACAAACTCCAGTGGTAGAATTTGAATCTTGGTCTCCAATTTGGCGTCCTCAAGAGGGTTTGCAGGGCACAGGCAAGGTTGACGAATCCGTAGCACATCAGGAAGAACATTGAAAGGAGTGGTGCGAGGAGATCGACGTTACCTAGGAGGATTCCACACTGGCAGATGAGGATTGTTACAATAAGTGCTCTTGTGGGTTCACCACGACTCGAACTTTTCGCAAAGGGTCCTAAAAAGGGAATTATTCCATCCCTGGCTATAGCTTGCAGGAGTCTTGGCGCTCCAGTTAGAGACTGGAGACCAGCTCCCAAAGTTGAGAGGAAGGAGCCGATGAGGATGACCCATTCGTTAGGCCAGGCGATGTTCGCGACGACGAGTTTTCCGCCGATACTTTGACCGAATTTGTCTCGGAGGAGGAGATTATCAACGGTTCCTGCGAAGAGCAGGACGCACGAGAGATAGACAGTGGATGTCGTCAAGATGGCGCAAATCGTTCCGATAGGGATTGATTTCTGGGCATCGGCCAAGTCACCGGATCTGTTCGAACCAGCCATGATTCCTGTAATGAGAATTCTGTGAGTTGCATATGGTGTCTACTAATCGACTTCCTCTTCTAACCAAAACTCTCTCCCTCCTTTTCAATTCAAGCGTCCCTCCTCCTTTTTTCAACTAAACACCCTCTCCACCCTCTTTCCAACTAAAACACATCAACCCCTTCGATCTAAACCCCCCTCTCCTTTACAACTGAAGACTCTCTTTACCTCACCATTAAAACTCCCTCCACATTCCCAAAGAACCCCTCTCCATTTCCCTTCCCAACTATGCCCTTCCCTTAACAATCCTCCGCCCCTCCTCTTTCCCACCGAAAATTTCTCCCCTTTGCAACTAAACCCCCTGTTCACCTTTCTAACTAAAAACCCTCTACCCCTTCCCAAATAAAACTTTTCTCCACACTTCTATAACTAAAACTTCTCTTCTCGTTTCCAAAAAAATCCCCCACCCCCACCTCCCTTTGTAGCCAACCCTCGCTCCCATCCATTTTCAAGTGAAACCCATTCTTCCCTTTCCAGCAAAAACACCTCATTTCCCTTTAAACTACCCCCTACTTTTTTCAAAATTTCTTCTCTTTTTAAACCAACACCCCTCTCTTTCCAATACTTCTTCTCTTTTCCAATCAGAACTCCTCTTCCCCCTTTCAACCAAAACCCTCTGTCGACCATTTTCAATCAAAGCTCTCCTTTTTGTTTCCAATGAAAGTAAATGAAGAATGTACAAGTATACAAGCAAAATTATTTCTCTCTTTCAATCAAATTTACTCTGCCTTTCCAACTATCCTTTTCCTTCTCGTTAAAAAACTCTTCTTTCTAAAATGTCTTCCTTTACTACTAAACCTTCTCTTTCCCCTTCGAATCAAATCTTCCTCCCCTTTTCATTCAAAACTCCTCTTCCCCAACCTTTTGGAAGTAAAAAGATAGCAAGTCTATCCATTTGAATCTTTTTCAATTTTCAGTATTGAAATGGAAAAGAAAAAAGTATCTAAATGTATCCTTCCTAATCCATATCAATCTACTTCTATCTCTTTTTTAATCTACAATAACCTATTTCCTTTTGAATCTCCGCTTTTCTGTCTTTCTGTATCCTTCTTTTATCTTCACCAATCATTTCCTATCCTCCACCTATTCACGTCAATCTTTCCTTATTCTTCGGCTATTCAAACCAATCTTTTTCTATATATATATGAGCGCCAATTCAAAGAAAAATTAACATGAAGGAAACTACCTTGGTATTTGTAGCAGTTGATTGCAAAAGGGATAGAACAAGATTGGTTTGAATTATATTTATATATATATTTATATATTAATTAATATTTATATATATATATAGTTGGTAAGGTGTTCCGTGGTGCAAGGGAGAAGAGACATCTCGAACTCAGTTGTACCGAACAACAAGGTGGGCAGTACCCTAAGTGGATAATTTCGTTAGTTCGCTTCAGTTCACCAGATTTCGCTTTCAGTCTTTCTGTCTCCATGATCTATCTTCACCAATTATTTTCTGCCCTCCACTTATCCACACTAATCTTTCCTTATTTTCCGCGTATCCATCACACGAATCTTTTTATGTCCCTGTTGCAACCTACTGCCGCCCGATCTTTTTTAATCACAACTGTCCTATCCATATCTATCCTTTGTCTAATCATTCGAATCCTTATCTATCTCTTTTACAATCTAATACCACGCTTATGCTTTTCAATTTTTGCGAATATATCCATATCTATCCTTGTATAATATCATTTCAATCTTTTCCTATCTCTCTTGAAGTATACTATCAAGTCTATCCATTTCAACCTTTACCTTGTTATCCATATGCATTCTTCTTGAATCAATTCAATCCTTTTCTATCTCCCTTGAAGAGAATTACCAAGTCTATTCTTTTCAATCACTACATTTCTAAACACGTGTATCCTTAATCTAAATATTCTAATTATATCAATCCTTTTCTATCCTTTTTAAAATCTACTAGGAATATTATTATCTTTTTTTTTTGCAAGAGATAAACAGAGGTAGAAAAAGATAGAAAAAATGGATAGAAGAGATTCAAATTTTTTGAGAAGACATAGACTGAAAGATAGAAAAAGACAGGAAAACGACAGATACACACATAGATAGAAAAAGATAGCGTTCGATAGATGTAAAGTGTGTACTTGGGAGAGATAGAAAATCTCTATCCTTTTCTATCAAAAAATTGATATTCTTTTCTATCTTTTTACTTCCAAAAAATTCCTGTTTTCCTTTCCAGCCAAAGCATCTATGATGAACCTTTGACTTTTCCCACATCCATATCAATTGTCAGTTTTAGCTTTCATGGATTTTTCATAAGGGGATAAATACCTGTGACCGAGGGGAAGAATATCCCGATCAGAATCGTGAAGGTTGTTGTCAAGTCAACTTGAATCTGATTGTAGGCATTGTGAGACGTCATTTCGATATCTTTGGGTTCGTTATACTTGGCGATGAACTGCTTCTCCTCTTGAAAACTACCCCAGAGGTTTTCTAAAGCAGAAAGGTTCTTTTATGTACTATTTACAATTGGCAATTGAAAACTCAAGGAAATGATGAATATGTCTTGAAGTACCTAGAAAGACGCCGCTCGAGAGTCCCCGGATTCCGTTAATAATAGACACTTCATTATTTTTGAAGTACTCATCACAGAGCCCTGTCGATTTGTTACAGAAGACATTTTCTCCCAGCCATGATTTGCTGCAGTTAGATATATTTACATCCTTCAATAATCTCTTCCCGAGGGTGCACATCCTGAAACGTTTAAATATGTATTGATACTTCAGTTAAATGATTACAGACCTCTGACTGCAGCTCTACTTAAAATGAGTGCTCGATCACGTAATCTTGGAACATAAAACACAAGAAAAGAATCCTAGGTACTGCCTTGAGGATGTACCATTAATTCTTAAAAAATTTTAACGCAATAAAATGCAATTCGGAAAAAAAAAATCTCTTGGAAGTCATCTTTACTACCAGTATGAAATATTTTTAATCTATACAGAAATTTGCTTAGGTTTTATTAGAATTTTATAATTCTATCAATAGCAATCTGAATTGAAAATAGCGACTCACTT
>JAUESI010000028.1:316807-331022 GCA_032275145.1 Synergus laeviventris | reverse complement strand
TCAACAATATCTCAGTTTTATTACATAATTTTAAGGTACGAATACCAATGTAAGATTAGTGGTAATTAGTTATTACTACTATATCGTTGTGCCATAAATGTCTAATTAAATAAAAATTTTTTTAAGTAGAAAATAGAAATTCCAACCAGGGCCTGGTCAGAACCCTATCTCACATGAGGCTAAGTGGGGTAATTTCTGCAAGGGTATTCATATTTAAGGTGCTCTCCAATTGAATCAAAGAATTCGAGAATGAAAATAGAAAAAAGAAAGGGAAAGTACATACAGCTACGTATACTAGTATTCTATAAAGTCTAAGACTTGCTTTAACTTCTCCTTGTAGAGGTTTCCCACCCGCTTGTGTATAGCATTATACTTCTGTAGCTTCAGTATTTTTAGTTTATTAATTTTTTTCTCGCTTCTTGTGTAATCTGATTAAAAACTTCTGTTCAAAGTATTAAGCCATTTTGCATGTTAAACCCACAAGGTTTATTCCGTCCACGATTTCTATCGTCTTTCGGGTTACAAAGTCCAGAAGTAGCTTCGTTAAGTTTATTTTTTAGTTCTCAAGAGTAATCCCTTTTTCGCTTTTCACAAAGTTACCCGAGAGTTACGCTACTGAGAGAAAACTTTTTTCTCTCGGTAACTATGTTAGTGGAAGAGTTGCAGTGTCCAAAAGTACATTCGATTCACAAAATAGGTTCATTATTTTATCATGCGAGTACCAATTACAATTTCGATATGGGCAAATATTTTCTGCTAAGAGAGTATATTTAGGAAACTATTGTACTATGCTTTCCAAACATATTGGCGGGGACCTCGATATGGGCAATGTTTTTGGTTAGGATAATATCAATATGAATTAATATGTTTACTAGGGCAGTATATTTAGGGATATGATCTTTTCGAAAAACATACCATTGGCCAATGTTTACGGTTATGGTAGTCTCGATTCTTGAAACAACGACAGAAGTATCATTAACTTAATTAATCGTTGTCTAATTTTCGGACCTCGAGTCCGTCATCGTGCCTATATATCAATGAAAATTATATATGTTGTAGGGGACAATTAGAGCTTTCAAAAAATATCGGTCTGACACCCCCCACCCTGGCAGAACCCCTTGGCAGACCGCCTCGAAGGGGGTGTCTTTAACAACTGAAACTCCGTCATCGTGACCATGGATGAAAAAAATATATATGATCCCCTTTACACATATAACTTGGTCTGTCAAAGCTAAAGTTGCCAGAAATATTTGACAAATATTTGAAACCATACACTCAAACGCAGCGTGTCGGCGAGACTGAGAAGGTACTACAACACGTCGCCTAAACTAGCAAAAAATACACGAACTTTTAAAAAAATTATTAAAAGGATGTCCCAGAGATTTCAAAACATTTCACAAGACAAGATTTTAAAGGATGTCAAGCAATAAATTTCTAAAGAGTTCAAGAGCGTTTAAGGATTTTTAATAAGAGATTTCAAGACATTTAAAATTATTCAAAGAAATTTTCATTCTATTTATTTCAAGTTTTGATTCCAATGTGGAGGAAATCAAATGAAACCCTTCAAAAATATGTATAATATACTTGTATTTCTTTAAAATCTTCTGTAAATGTTTTAAAATCCTGTGAAATTTTTCAAAATCTCTTTGATTTGACATAAAATATTTTGAAATCGTGTGCAATTCAATCTGGCGATTTTTTTCACATTTATATAGTCTGTAAAATAGCAGTAAAGAAAGTTAATTATAGTAATAATAGTGCCCTCCGTCGCAAGCCTATCAGCCCCTTCGTTGCTCTTCCACCCGGCATGGTCCAGTATCCGGGTGAGATAAAGCTAATTATTCTGTGCAATCCCTTGAAGGATTGCTCGAGTTTCCTCTGCTAGCTTAGACGAGACTTCCTCTCTGTTCAATGCCTTTAGTGCCGCCTGACATAACCCCCGCACATTCCTTGATAGTGGACTGTGTTAAAACTATTTGGCCTAAGGATAAACCTGTCCGCGGCCTTTTGGTCATACGCTCCAGCTCCCACGTCCTCCTCCGTCTTTGATCCGTCCATGAACCAGATGATGCCATATTTTGGACCAAAGCCTTCCTCCCAGTCTCCTCTATTTGGGATGTAGACGTTACATTTTGCCACATTCACCAACTGGGTATTTATCCAATCCAGTGGTGTAGACCAGATCCCCGCAGGATACATTCTCTTCAGCTCTTTATGTAAAGAGCTTTCCAGCCATTCTCCCATACAGCGGAGACTATATGCAGTCTGTATGGCTGAAGCCTTGATTTCCAAGGCCAGCGATGGAACACCAAGGATAGCTCCTAACGCCGTGCTGGAGGTATTCCTTCTCATAGAGGATAAAACCCCTGAGGGAAAACGCTTGCATTTCGCTCAGATAACTGCTTTACACTGCCATAAGATAATTCGCGTCTTCTGACATTTTCCTAGTAGATAGATTGAGTTTCTTATGCAGTATGACTCCTAGATATTTTACCTCCTGGGCATAGGGCACCGCCACGTTTTCAATCGATATATCCATCAGCCTTCTAAGTTTATATTTCCTAGTGAATACAACAACTGCCGTCTTGTCCGCTTGAAAGTTGAGGCCCTTTCCCCCTCAGCATCCAAGGCTCTTTCTCAGAGCTCTCTGTATCATGTCTCTGAGTGTTTCATCGTATATGCCTCTGACCACCAGGCAGATATCATATACCCGATAGCACGCATACTTTCATTATTCAGTAGTTTCAAAAGACTATCCCTACCAAACACCATAAAAGCGCGGACAGAACCCCGACATTATTCACCGGGTAAGCGCTATCGGTATTCCATGCTCCTCTGTTCCCTGCCGTATAGCTGCCCTTGAGATTCGACTGAATGCCGCTTCAATATCCCGAAAGGCGCCTGTACAGAAACCCTTCGAAACTAGCTGCTCTTCTAAGAACTTAGTCGTTGCTAGAAGAACTGTATCAACTGATCTGCCTATCTGATAGGCGTGCTGTGTCTCATGAAAAGGTAGACTTTCAGTGGACCCGCCCTCAGAAATTTGTCGACCAACCTCTCCACAGTATTTAGAAGGAAGGATGTCAGACTGATGGGCCTGTAATCCTTCACTTTCCTATATCCTCTTCTTCCTGCTTTAGGAATAAAGATAACCCTGGTTTTTTGCCACACCTCAGGAATATGTCCGACCGCTATGCAGCCCCTAAAGATTCCCATCAGAGTCCCCAGGACCACTCTCAGACTTTCTTTGAGGATCACCAGGTATATAACATTCGGTAGATTCCCTCGCCTCTTGAAGATCGGAAAAATCCGGAAAGTTATTTCTCATTAACAACTCGAGGGTTTTCCTCGGAGATAGAGTGCATTCCGCGTTTTCTTTTTCTAGATATCGGAGCTCTTCTCCACGAGAACCTGCTAGAATTCTAGCCAATTTCGCCGTGTCCGAGACTGTAATCGTTTTAGAGCACAGTTTTCTCCACGAATCTCTCCGAACCTCTTTGATTAGTTGTTTGTAGTGGCTCTGGCTCGCCCGATGAGTCTCCTAGGCCTCTCTACCGTAAATACCTCTTTGGCTATATTAAAGAGCTTCCGAGTCTCCCTTCTCCTTTCGGAGAGTTCAATACTCCACTTGAGCTTGCGTTGCTCAGTGATCATTCTTTTAAGGGGAGAGTTTCCCTCATAGGCAGCCATTATTGCTGTCTTAACTGTAAGCTTAGTTGGGATATACCTACTGCCATACCTACCCTGAAGGCTCACCAGTCTTGATCAAAACTCATCTCTGAACTTGCTCCAGTCGGTGTTTCTTGGCTTCCTACGTCACTCAACTTTTAGTTTCGCTCCTAGCAGAGCGGTTCTTAAAAATCTATGATCTGACAGGGTGGGTGCATCGGACACTCTCCATTCACCAACCCTTGCTCTCAATCTCGGATTGCATAACGTAAGATCTAGGACCTCTCGTCTGTTCACCGTTATGAACGTTGGCTCCGAACCATCGTTGAGGAGTTCGAGATCTTCCCCTATTAGGTATTCTAGGAGCTCCTCTCCTCTTTGGTTGTCATCAGTCGAGCCCCACACCAAGCAGTGTGCATTAGCATCATATCCGATCAACAGGCCAAGGCCTCCCTCTCAACAATATCATACTAGCTTCCTTACCTCCACCGGAGGTACGTTCCTATCATGTACAAAATAAGCTGATGCTATAATTAACTGTCGGTCATCATGTCGCATCATACTATTCTTCTCTAACTTGACCACAGCTAGGTCCTCAGTTGAGTATTCCTGCAAGTAGGTTAGGTCAATCCCAATATGAATCAATACTTTTTATTAGGGTAGTACATTAGGTAGGGGATATATTTTATTATCTTTTCAAAAATCATAGGTGGAGGTGTCGACGTGGTTCAATGTTTTTGGTAGAAGTAATATCGATCAATTTTTTGGGCTTGAATAGTATATTTAGAAAATCCTTTAAAATTCACAGAGCTTCTTAACTGTTAGAAACCTCATAAAATCTGTCAAAATACCCTAAAATTTTTTAAAACCCTTTAAACTTAAATCCTGTTAAATCCTTCGACATTTTTTTTATTCCTTAAGAAATTTTTCCAAGAAGAACTTCCATAAAATGTCTTGAAGATGGTGCAATTACTTTTTGTCCTCTTAATTGTTTTGAGTAAAAAGTTCTTTTTTAATCAATTTTTATTATTCTTTTTTGAACACTTTTCAGAGGAGGCTGGATGTATCAAATTACGAACGTAAAGAAAGGTAGAAAGAATGAATAGTAATTATACTCAGAACGAATCTTTTTTTTTCCTATTTCGAAGAACGAGGGTGAAACTTTTTCTTTTCGAAAGACAATTAAGCTTGCCGGACTCCTCCAGATTTCTCTCGCTTTAATGAATGATCCTCGAAACTCAGTAGCGGGTTCAGTTGTCCCACTTTTCCATAACTACTAGAAATTCTTCTTAATGCTTTTTATATCGCGGTATATGAACATTAATTATTTGAGTTATGGATTCATAAAAATATGTATGTTAGAAAATACCTCACTTGAAGAAATCTATTTATCGACTATCTTTTATTAAACTGCTCGCTTTTATTTGCCATCTGCTTCAATCTTTGACTTTTTATATTATATGCTTTGCTCTACTTTTTTAATAACTATAACAGTTCGACCTGCGTATGATATAAAGTTTTATATCAAGTTTTCAAGATTGATAGTGGAAATTTTATAACTGCTTTAACTTACGACCTTTTCAATAGTCAGGAGAGCTTAATGTTACGCTTTCACTGATCTATGAATTGTTATGATTTATTTAAAATTTTGTATTGCCTTTTCACAAATGCAGAAAATCTGGTATTTTATAATAAAAGAAATCTGGTCAGTTCTTTACGGAATTTTTGAATTATATCCTTTTAGCTTTTTCTAACACTTTTCCAACCCCCGTTTTTTCACCACTTTTCTAAATAAGTTTTCTAAGCCGTTTTCCAACTCCCTTTTTCAACCCCCTTTTATAATTTATTATTTTTTAGGTGCGAATTGATATGGAAAAGGAGGTAGAAAAAGATGGAATATAGGAGAGGAGATTGTATAAGAGATAGGAACGAATTGAGATTGACAAAGAGATATAAAGGTATAGACAAGAATATACGAGAAGTAAGAAGGAATAAAGAAGTGGGATTGAAAGAGATATAAGAGCCAATTGAGATTAAGAAAGAGATAGAAAAAATGGACGAGTAATATAGGCGAGAGATAGAAAGGTATATAGAAGTGAGGATTGAGAGGGATAAGAGCGATTTTGATTGACAAGAAGATATGAAGGTGAGTATTGACAGATGATAAGAGAGATTTTGATTGATGAGGAGATGGAAAGGTATAGACGAGAATAAGCAAGAGATAGGAAGGAATAGAGAAGTGAGTATTCACAAATGATTTTGGTTGACAAGGAGATAGAAAGGTACAGACGAGAATAGACGAGAAATAGGAAGGAATAAAGAAGTGGGGATTGAAAGAGAGAGAGAAATAGATATTAAGTATTAATATCTGGACATTAAATCTTAATAAATCAGCTATTTAACTATGAGACGACTATCTAGATATTTAGATAACACGTAATATCTCTAAAAAGTTGATAAATTACGCGATAATAGCTAGATATTATATGATAATATCCAGATGTTTAATATCCAATTCTTAATATCCAGCTTTGTTTGTGGTGAATTGAAATTGATAAGGAGATAGAAAGGGGTAGACAAAATAGGCGAGAGATATGAAGGAATAGAGAAGATAGGGATTGTAAGAGATAGAAGCGAATTGTGATTGAGATAGAGATTGAAAGCAACATAGATAGGAATAGGCGAGAGATAGAAAGGGATAGAGAAGTGAGGATTGAAAGAGATAGGAGCAATTTTAATTTAGATGGAGATAGAAAGATTTGACTTGAAGTTTTCCATGTAAATTGCATGGGGCAAAATCACTTTTTGGGGTTTTTGGAATAATTTTTCAGGGTTTGGGAAAATGTTATGGGAAAGTATAGAGGCTTGTAGAGAACTACCAAAAAAGAATTTCATGTATAACACACATGGGTTAGACACCCCTATCACACCCCCACAGTGCCTTGAAAAATATCCTTAAAACCAAAAATGACAATTTTTCATAAAATCGACCTTCTGAGTGCTTCATTCTTTCTATTTTCTTCGAAAATTCGTTATGTTGATAAATATTCCCCTAATAAATAAATAGTAATAATCTTTAATAAAATAAGAATTTTCGAAGAAAATAATTATCGAACTAATGTCGATAAATATTCCACTAGACTAATAGAAATAATTTTTATTTAAAGAAAACGAGAATAAAGCACTCAGTAGGTCGATTTTGTGAAAATTGTCATTTTTAGTTTTAAGGGTGGTTTCCAAGGCACCGTGTTAGGGTTGTCAAATCCATATGTGTTATACATGAAATTATTTGTTGGATAGTTCTCTACAAGCCTCTATACTTTTCCGTAAAATTTTCCCAAACCCTTAAAAATTATTCCTAAAATGCCAAAAAGTGATTTTTCCCCATGCAATTTATATGGGAAACTTCAAATCAAATCCGGCACGTGTTTTAATCAAGATTAAAAAAAAATAGGGAATTTTTTTTTTTACGAATAGACAAGAGATTGAAAGGAATAGAAAACAGGATATTCAAAGAGATGGGCGTGGATGTGGATTGATAAGGAGATAAAAAGAGATAGACGAGGATATAGGCGAGAGATAGAAGGAGATTGAAAGGAATATGATTTCTATCTCTGTACTTCCGATATAGCGGGGGGGGGGAGCATCCACATATTGAAAAAAAAGCGTTAGGTAATGAATCTCTGTTCGAAAAAAGATCGAGATAAATTCTTATAGAATGAAACGAGCAATATCAAAGTCGTGTTGACGTCAACGACACTGAGAAAATGGAGAAAAGCTCGAAAAGGTATCTTGCACCGCCGAGCTTGCAGCGAGCTAGACTTCATAACGAATACATAGTCTTTCACTGAACTGGAAAGTTATTACGGTGGAGTCTCGTCTCTTCTAGTCTTCCCGTTGTAAAATTCAATACATACACGTTATATGTGTAGGGCCGAGTACTCATCAAGGAGGCTATAAGGCATGCAAAGCCGAGCGTAATGCGACTCATCTATCACCACACGTGCCCTATCTTGCACTCTCTGACGTCATTATAGGACTTAATGAAACTTTTGAAAGTCGCCAAACAACTTGGGCTCACTGGACGTCTTTTCAAAAAGAACTTACATCCAGAACTCTGCAAAAAATTCTATTTGCTGAGGGATAAACTCCTCCCGCTTTTTATCGGTTTACTGAAAAATTTTCCTTTCAGTTGAAAGGAATTGGTTGAATTAATTCATGAGTCTCTGCTTTAAAAATCGTGGGCTAATCAATTTGGATAAACTTCCGAAAATCCCTTGTCTCCGATTTCTTTCGGGCTATGCAGTACACTTATGGCAAGGATTTTGTTGATGCTAGAGAGTTTCTATAACTCCATTTTGATTTTAACTCCATTTTGTTTAGAATGATTTTTCAGGTTTTAGGAAAATGTTACGAGAAAATATAGAGGCTTATTGAAAACTATCCAAAAAAGGCCCGTGCAGAAATTGATCCATTTAGAACTATTTAAAATATGGTTCTGACGAGGCCCTGGTCAGGATTTTTATTTTTAGTAAAAATATTTTTATATAATTACGCATTTATGGGGTAATGATGTAGCAGTAATATCTCATTAATATCAATCTTACATTGGTATTCCCATCTTGAAATTATTTAAGAAAACAGATAATGAAAATGAAAAGAAGAAGTTTCCGTGTCAAAACCAAAGATCGGGTAAAAATAGGGAATTCCCGTAATATTCTACACTCTGCAATTTCTTGAAAATTCTTGAATGTTTTTATGTTCTTTTAAAATTCTTAAAAATTTGTTTAATATCTTTAAAAATAATTTAGAATATTTACAAATATTTAAGAATAATAAAAATCCTGAATCTAGTTGGGATTTTTTTGAAATTCCTTAAAAATTCTGTAAATTACTTGAAATCTCTCAAAAAAGCTTTTAATTTCTTAAAACTAGTTAATATCTCGTATAATATCTTGAAATCCCTTCAAATAGTTTAAATCCCTTAAAATCACTTGAAAGCTCTTCAAATTCTCTTTAAAAAATTCTTTATAGTCATTTAGGAAATCTTGATATCTTTAATATTTTTATATGACACTTGCCACTTTTGTTAAATCTCTTGACATCTTTTGAATTATTTTAAAATCCTTTAAAAAGAAACTGTATCCCATCAAATCTCTAGTAATTCCTTAAAATCACATAATATTTCTTGAAACCATGTAAAATTTCTTGAAAATCTTTAAAGTCTTCTGACATTTTTTTTAATTCCTTCAAATTCTTTAAAATTATTTAAATTATCTATAACCACTTAAAGTATCATTTAAATTCTTAGAATAAAAATTTTTTTGATTCCATTGAAATCTCTTTTAACCCTTCAAATTCATTCAAAGCTTTCCTAATAACTTTTAAATAATGCCCTTGAGATTTTTCAAAATCAGTAAAATTACCTTCAGATCGTATGAAAGCTCTTACAAATTCTAAAACCTTTTGAATTCATGAAAAAAATTCCTTCAAATACATTAAAATCTTAAAATCCTTCTAAGACCTTTGAAATTCGATCAAATCTTTAGTATTTCTTTACCATATCACTTGAAATCTTGAAATCTCTTCGAAATCACTTAAGGTTCCTTAAAGCCCTTTAAATCGTTATAAATCGCTTAAATTCCATTGAGATTCCATGAAACTGTTTTGAATTCTTTAAAATTCCCCTGAAATTTATTAAAATTACTTGCAATTTCTTGTAAATCTTTAAATTCTTCCGCATTATTTTATAACCCTTTAAAATTTTATAAAATCCTTTAAATCGATTTAAATCCCTTGCAATTCTTTAAAATCATTCAAATGTATTGAAATTTTATGAAAACTCCTTTAAAAAAAAATTGAAAAATTCCTTTAAATATTTTGAAATCCGCGGTCAAATTTTTAGTAATTTTTTAACATCACTTGAAATAATATCTTCGTTTTCTTTAAAAATTCCTTAAAATCCTTTAAATTGTTTTCTATCGCTAAATTCCCTTGACGTTCCCTTGACATCATTCTGATGATTAAAATAAAGGATTAAAAACAAATTTCAGATATTTTTAAGATTACAAAAAAAATCAATCATTGAAAATCTGTTTAAAAGCTTTTTTGAAACTTATAGCAATCTTTTTAAATCCCTATAGATATTTTTCTATCCATAGAAATCACTTGAAAATCTCTTAAAATTGTTTGCAATCTATTTAAATATCTTAACATCTTTATAAAAAGCTCTTGAAATTATTGAAATCTCTTGAAGCCTTTTAAATTCTTTTGAAATTTATTCAGATTTTTTTAAAGTATTTGAAATCCCAAAAAATTCGTTGAAAATTTCTTGAATAGAAATATTTTGGATTCCCTAGAAATCCTTTGAAATCTCATGCACTTTAAAATCTTTAAAAATACTTTGCATCATTTTAAAGTAAAAGTATTGAAGATTGAATTCTTATTTTTAACTCTTAAATGTTCTATTACCATTTTAAACTCAATGCCTCAAAAATCTGAAGGGTGTCAGTCAATATTGTAAATGTAAATTAAGAGATAGGTTCCCAGTGATAATGTCTCGTTGGAACCACAATAATTAAATATTATACATCTTCTCTCTTTGTTGAGCTAGACTGACAATTTAATGAATTGTGTGCATTCCACGAGAATATTTCACACAGCTATATGACGTCGGTGATTAACGAACTAGAAAATCGTTTTATCCATTGAGCAGTTAAATGCTCTTGACGAAAATAATATTAAATTAAACCTGGATCATGAGAGTTTAATCCTTCTGTAGTTGGATTACTAAGGCTATTAAAGTTTTGACCTTAACAGCACGTGTTTTTATCATCGCTAACAATTTTACTGACGTTCCTCTTCATTTTATCTCCTAATGCATTTTTAAAAAGGAACAATTGTTATATGACTATATTAGGTTAAATTATAATTTATGATCCCAAGTTTTTTTAATATACCAACAACCAGTGTTTGACACGTTACTATCCAAAACCAACGCGTTAACGTTATCGTCACTTTTATTATTATTACTGTCTCAAACTGAATTAGTTGAATTTTACTAATTAATAGTAGTTTCTTACTAATTCAATGAAATATCTTAAAAATTTTTAGATCCCTTTAAATTTCGCAAAATCTTTTAAAAGTCATAACAATCTTTGCAAATCTTATGAAATTTCTAAAAATTACGAGATATCCATTAAAATTCCATGAAAAAATGTTTAAATCTCTAAAAATTTCGCAAAATCTTTTAAAACGCATAAAAATGATCTTAAATCGCTTAAAATCCAGTGAAGAACTTTAAAATCACCTATAGTTCATTAAAATCCCTTAAAACATTGTCGAAATCTCTAAAATTCCTTAAAGTATCACTAGATTTTTTGAAATTACAAGAAACTGCTTAAAATTTAATTTGAAAAATGTTTGATTCCTTAAAATTTCGCAAAATATTTTGAAAGTCATAAGAATTTTTTTAAATCGTTTAAAATTCTGTGAGGGATTTTACAATCACCAAAAGTTTGTTAAAACCATTAAAAATCTCTAAATTCTTAATTCAAAGACACCGAAAGTTCGTTGAAAGTCTCTTAAAAATTTGTCAAAATCTCTCAAATTTTTTTAAATTACTAGAAACTTCTTGAAATTCTACAAAAAATTATTAATTAAAATTATAATTCTTAAAAGTATCTTAAAACTCAATCAAATATTTTGAAAAGCATAAAAATATATTAATGTTCGTTAATACAATTCCATGAAAAACTTTTAAATTCGTAAAAATACTTTAAATCCATTAAAACCGCATAGAATAACTGAAAATACTTTATAATACTAATTTTATTGAATTGTGAAAAATCCAGTTAGTAAGTAAAACTACTAAATAGATTGGTAAATTATTCTTACTAATTCACTTTGGTAAATAGACTTACTACTTCATTTAGTAAAAAGTGGAAATATGACTAATTTAGTCGTCAAATGTAAGTCTACTAATTTACTTAGTCAAATACTTACTAATTCTCATCAGAGAATGTATTAAATTTGTGTCAAATTACGCCCCCCCCCTCCTCATTTTTGTCAAATATATTCACGTTTTGTGACCCCCTGAACCTAAAAAACATGTTCGTTAGCCAGCCATTTATGATGAAAATTAAAAAAACAAGAGCATTTTGAACATTTTTTAAATCAATTTTTTTTAATTTACGAATTCTCCTGAATTCCGCAAAAACCGACTCTCCAAAAGCAACCCTTAAGTTCTAAAATCAACCTAAATTACAGAAATGATATTTTTCAAAATTTTAAGGATAAAGTATTTTTGGTCTTTTTTTTAGGCTCCCCAAAAATAACAACTATGATTTTTGGGCATCATCCCTTCATGCCCAAATCAACCCCATTGTTGCCACGCAACCAATAGGTGATGAGGGAATGTGGCTTCAGATTTCGAGACTGCTAGAATATATTTTTAATATAATCGCAATCCCTTCCTTCTTTACAACAGGATTATTTAAATGTCCCAAGAATCTTAAGAATTTGGTATATTTGATTCAAATCTGAAAATTATTCTAATCGCTCAACAAATGCATCTGCTTGGTTTTATTGACATTTAAATATTTAGTAATGGAAGGCTATGAACGTATTTAGAATTTTTATACCTAAAGTAATGTCCAGTAACGTGCGTTACTTTGCACTCTTACATGACCTTATCTCTCTTACAATATGAAAATATTTTGGTGAGCTCACGTTATGAGCTCACTGGGTATTCACGCTATGAGCCGGAAAATTTGAGCCCTTATTAACTCGCATGACCCCCATAAGCCCATGTGACATACGCGCTAATTGACAAGAATCAGAACAAAATAATATAATATAGGGGCCGGCGCACGTGGTTTGCACGTTTAATTTTAATTTTAATTTTTATAAAATAAAGTTTAAGAACCACTTACGTTGTACAAATATAAGTTTGTGTGGTATCCTGACTTTTCGTCTGTGCTGAGACCAATAGGATCTCCATCTCCAGCGCCTCCATCACCTAAAACATGAAGCAAAACAAATATGTTTATAGAAAAATTATTTAGTGTAAATGGAAATTATTTCGAGAGGCTTCTGGTTCCAACCACATACCACAAAATCTCTTGAAATTCTTTGAAATATCCTAAAATTTCAGGAAATATTTTTTGAAACCATAAACATTCTTTCAAATCCTTTAAAATTAGATGCAAAATATTTTACTCATTTAATAATATGCTTGTAATGATTTTGAGGAATTACTATGGAGTTGGCGGGGTTTTAAAGTTTCTATTTAAAATTTTTAATAAAAATATTAAAAATAAGCAAATAGTCTATTTTATAAATTGTTTTTTTAGGTGTACTTCCAAAAAAGGTCCACTTGCGCTGATTACGAATATAATAGTAAAAATTGGGGACTAGTCAATTTTCATGGTAAAACCATAAAATCATGGCTTTTGGCGTTTATATCAGTCAATATACAAAATTTTTAAAAATCTTCACACAAATGTTGTAGATCTCATCGAAATATATACTTTTTGTTTCAAGCATTTTATTCTACGAGTGATAGTTTCCGAGAAAATCAGTGCTACACATATCGACTTTCATAAAAAAAATCCATAAACCATTTCCCTTTACTATTTCCCTATACAACGATTTCCGTTTGCCGTTATCCTTTGCGAGGTCCCTTTACCATATCCAATTACCATGATTTCCTTTTAGAATTTTCCTTTGCGATGACTTTCCTTTACCATTTCCTTTTACCGTTTTTTCTTTACCATTTCCCTTTATCATTTCCCCTTACCATTTTCTTTTACCATGATTCCCCTTTACAATGAAATTATTTTACAGTGATTTCGTTTTAAAATGCGAAAAGCCATGGGTTATGATTTTTTTAAAAAGAAAGTTGATGTATCATTCATTTACTCGGAAACTATCACTCGTAGAATAAAATACTTAAAACAAAAAATATGTACTTCGATGAAATCCACAACTTTTGTTTGAAAAATATTTTTAAACTTTGCATATTAGCTGAGGTAAACGCAAATAACCATGATTTTCAATGGTTTTTCAGAGTTTCACCATGAAAATCGACTAGTCGCGGATTTTCACTTACATCTTCGTAATCAGCGCATCAAAATACATAGATATTCGCAGTTTCAAGGAAATCGGAGGTTGCCCCCTTTCGGAAGTTTATCCCTTTTTTTTGAAATAAGAAAAAAAATTGTTAAACTTTCCCCTATTGGATAGAGTTTTTCACGCTCTTTCGATTAGTCCTATGCATTTTTTCCAAAAATAAATTTTCTCCTATAAGACTATGCAGATTAGAAACTGGGCCTCAAATTTTTAATTTATGAAAATAAGCGTTGAGTACTTCGGAACGCGCATGACACTGGCGCTCAAGCCCCGCGGTGCGCCGCGCCGTGATGCCTTCACTGTATTATTTTTACGAAAAGTTATAATATATGATAGTATCCTCCTCTTTGGGACGCGTGAGTCTGCCTACTGCTTAGGCTGTGAATTAGTTTTCCCTGCCTAAGCAGAAGATAGA
>JAUESI010000028.1:292407-316707 GCA_032275145.1 Synergus laeviventris | reverse complement strand
TGGTCCCACATATTTTGTTCGATCAAATAATAAAATAAAGAACTTTTGAAGAAAGTGTGCACAGACTAGATTTAACAGTGACTACAAATCATACAAATCGTGGTTTTTTGCGTTTCCGTCAGCTAATATGAAAAATGTTTTTAAATGTTCAAACAGAAGTTGTAGATCTCAATGAAATACACATTTTTTTTATAACAATTTCTTTCTAGGTGTGATAGTTTCCGAGAAAATCAATGATAAATCGATTTTATTACATTTCTCTCTATCACGGTTTTCCACTACTATGATTTCCCTATGTTATGATTTTTCTTTACCGATTCCCTTTACCAGGCGCTTTTACTATTTCTCTCTATGATGATTTCGCTTTAAAATTCCCTTTATAATTTCCCTTTGCAATGATTTTCACATACCATTTCCCTTTATCATTTTCTTTTATCATGATTTCCGTTTACAATTTTTCTTTACCATATCCTTTTACCAATTCTGTTTACCATTTCCCTTTACCATATCTCTTTACCAATTCTGTTTACCATTTCCCTTTATCATTTCATTTTACCATGATTTCCGTTTACCATTTCCCTTTATCATTTCCTTTTACCATAATTTCCGTTTACAATTTTTCTTTACCATATCCTTTTACTATTTCCCTTTATCATTTTCTTTTATCATGATTTACCTTTAGCGTTTCCCTTTATCATTTTCTTTTATAAAGATTTCCGTTTACCATTTTCATTTACGACTTTTCTTTGCCATGATTTCCATTTACGGATTCTCATTACCTTTTTACGATTGCCTTTATTTTATTCCCTCTACAATGATTTAGCTTTAAAATTCCCTTTATAATTTCCCTTTATCATTTTCTTTTATCATGATTTACCTTTAGCATTTCCCTTTATCAATTTCCTTTATAAAGATTTCCGTTTACCATTTCCCTTTATCATTTCTTTTTACCATGGTTTTCGTTTACCATTTCCCTTTATCATTTCCTTTTACCATGATTTCCATTTACAATTTTCCTTTACCATATCCTGTTACCATTTCCCTTTATCATTTTCTTTTACCATGATTTCCCTTTATCATTTTCCTTTATAATGATTTCCGTTTACCATTTTCCTTGACCAAATCTCTTTACCAATTGTCTTTACCATTTCCCTTTATCATTTTCCTTTGTCATGATTTCCGTTTACCGATTCCCTTTACTAAGCACTTTTACTATTTCGCTTAATCATTTCCCTTTAGCATATTCCTTTATCAATTCTGCTTACCATTTCCCTTTACCGTATTACGTTACCACTTCCCTTTACCATTTCCCTTTACAATTTTCTTTTGCCATGTTTTTCCTGTGATTTCCGTTTACCATTTTCCTTCACCATATCCCTTTACCATGATTTCCCTTTACAATAATTTTCTTTTACAATGTGCAGAGTCATGGTTTACGGTTCTTTTTACGAAGGTCAATGTGTCACTGATTTTATCGGAAACTATCATTTGCAGAATAAAATACTTGCAAAAAAAAAAATGTGTTTCGATGAGATCTACAACTTTTGTTTGACATATTTAAAAAAATTTTGCTTATTAGGTGAGTCGCAAAAAACTATGATTTGTTATTATTGATTCATATTTTCACTATCTAAATCTACTAGTTGCCAATTTTCACCATCATTTTCTTAATTAGCGCATCAAAATACCATGCATAGCTTACAGAATGTGGCACAAGAGAGTTCGAGCTGTCACTTAAAACAGAGTGGTTAAAGGGAAGAGAAAACTTCGAGGTTGGATGTAGGGAGGGGGGATATATGATTCAATATAGGTCACTCTTTAGTATTGCCTCGTATGTCGCAAAGACCGATTAATTTACAAAATGAGTTCTGCGTACGGGAGTCGATTCGAGGCAGTGTTCTTGTGCACGCATCCTAAAGGACCCAAGAGTCTGCAAGATACATGCATAAGTCGACCTAGCCCGTCGATGATCTTCCAGGCATCAAACTTTTCGAGAAGCACCCTACGATTACTTTGCGGTGAGCTCAAAATGTATTGGCCAATGTTAGAAATATACAAAAAGGCACTATTAACGTCTGCCAATAAGTGGTTTGGGTCGAATAACCAAAAATGGATACTCCAGGAGGACAATGATTCCAAACAACGGAGTCGTCTCTGCACTACATGGAAAACCGTAATCAATATCATGACTTTTGATCAGGCTTCACAGTCACCTGACCCGAATCCAATCGAAAATATATGGTCGGTAATGAAGATGAAACTTCTAGAGAAACGTGTATTCACTCTGCAGCAGTTTTCTCGTCACGTTCGCAGTATTTGGAAATCGTTGTCGGCAATTTACGCCGAAAACCTAGTAGTAAGCATGCTCCATCGCTGCCAGGTTATAATTGAAAATAATGGAGAATGGATAATTGATTTAACAAGTGCATTGTAGTGTATTGAGTGTACTTTAAGACCATATGATTGATTTCCAAAACTAAATTTATTTCTAAAATTTACTGTTTGAACGCTGTTGTAGCACATACTCTATAGATACAGATTCAAGGAAGTCTGAGGTGGACCCTTTTCGGAAGTTTATCCAATATTTTAATATTAATAATAACAAAAAGTTTCATCCTTTAGCTCATTTGGAACTCATCCCTGAGGCGGTGCATTTCTGTTACGCGCCTATTTCTGCAATGCAGATTTGAATGGATATGGATGAGTTGAATGTTAGCCACCAATCACCTTACGTACACGGAAAGAAAAGAAGTGGTTACCACAGCCATAAAAATATTGTTGTGTGTGGTATGGTTGGCTCATAAAATGAAATAGGCGAGAGAACCTTGTGTATGGAAGCATTTTCAAAGGGAAATGGTTGAGGCAACTATAGTATTTTATTACGTGAGATATGGATGTACCAGCCGTAGCTATATAGTAGTGAAGTGACCAATTCGAAAAGAAAAAACGTCTCTCTCATTTACAGAAAATTGTTTACAGTAATCCATCAAAATCAAAATGGGTATAACACCATTTCGAAAATGGTTGTGTACCTACCATATATAGTCAGTCTTTTGCTGCAGCCATTCCCAAGTCAACTAATGCCTATGGATGCATGCTATATGTTTCAATATAACATGTTTAACTATAGATTGCGTTGTGTCAACCATACCTTTCTTTCCGTGTAAATTGATAAGAGTATGAGAAACCGAGGTGACAAGTGAGAGTGTCTCCGCAGAGAGATCACATTGTTTGTTTGTTTCTCGCCTTATATGCATAATTTCACGCCACACTCTCGCACTCAGAGACATTTGAGAGGTAAATTTCGCCCCTTACCCTTTCTCAATTATATCTAGCGCTTACTATACGCTCGCTATTTCTTCAGCCCACCATTATCGATCCAACATATTCACCAAACTATTTGTAAATGCACAACTTAATTTCCAAAAATTGATCTTTGGTTCGTTATTATATTCATTTGTCCACCGTCAAATTTTTTGACTCATGTTCGCCTCATTTCATTTTATTTTTATTGATGGATTTTTATGAATGAACGTATATTTTTACATTTCAACATTGATCGTATAATTTCTCATTTTTTATGTAATTTTATGAGTAGTCGCTATTTTAATTATTTGAATGATTTTCTATCTCAAATCTTAGATTTATTGTATTTTGATTCCCAATATTGACGTTGTACCAGGTGCGAAATCATAACCGCCTTCGCTCTGTTCACATTATAAATCTTTCTTTTGTATGTCAATTATTCGTTCTCAGACAAATGAATTGTTATCGACCTTTTGTTATAGACTCTCCCTCTCATCTTGACCTGTCTAAATATTCCTGGCATTCTCAATTTTATTAAAACTTTTAACGTTATCGTTTTATTTCATATTGATTATTCATTCTCATTTTCCCAGTGAGCTACATTATTTTGAATTTAATGTCGCAAATGTGCATAAAAAAATTATTTGGTTACATTCCATATCATCCCTTAGTCCTAATATAGGTCTCAGGACACCCAAATTTTGAACCAACAAATTAGGGTAACATAGATTTAGTGAATTTAAAAATTTTAAGGGTTGTAGTAGGGTCAGTACAAAATTCGCGAAGGGGTTGAAACTTTGGTGGTTTATTTATTGGGTTGTAAAGAAGTACTTTCCATCGGAAAATTTTTGATCTTGTATCTATTAGAAAAAAAAAAATTAATTTTCATTTATCGTAAACTTCTGCAAACTTATAAGCCTCTTTGCATACGTGGAATTCTTATCGAGGTCAGATACGTTATATACGCTTAATTATAAATATCAAGCTTCTCTGTTTTACGTATTATATTTGCCAGCCCTCGATACGTATAATTTAACTCCTCTTGAAAGTAAATAAATACATACTTCGTTCAGCTATTTACAAATATCTGCCATTGAGCTGACTTCATTAGTGATGCTAAATATTCACTTTACTTAAAAACAAAGAGGTAATTAATGCGTCATTTATTATTTTTTTTTAAATTTCCGGAACTAATAAAAAATATCGAAAAAGTAAATGCCGAATACCCAAATTGGTGGGAAATAGAAATTACCGAAAATAGAAACTTACGAAATTACTTATTACAAATTATTAAACAATTTTAAACCACACGATTAAAGTTTTGAACGTTCGGGAAAATTTCGTTTTGAAAGATTTCGAAAAAAAAGTTCCGAATAAAATTGCCGTAAGATAATTTATGATATCGGCAGAAAATTCCCTAAATTAAAAATTTCCGAAATTCAAATTTATCGAATTACATAATTTCCGAATTTTGCAATTTTAAGGAATTATGAAAATTAAGAATACTGTTAAATTCCTTCAAATTAAAGAATATTAAAAATGCCGAATTATAAAAATAATAAATTATTTAATTTCCGAAAAGTAAATTTATCGACAATTCTTTTAATTTAAATCACATAGGAAATCTCATGAAATCGCTTTAAATTCCTTGTAATTACATAAAATCTCTTTAAATTATTTAATATGTCTTAATATCTTAAAAATATCGTAAAACCTATATTTAAATTTTTTGGACTACTTAAAAATATTTTTAAATTACTTAAAAGTCTTCAAGTTATTGTGAATTTTGAAAATCACTTGAAATCTTTTAAAATCTTGTGAAATCTCTTGAAAATCTTGAAAATATTTAGAGTTCTTCTTTTAAAATCGTTTAAAAATCATTGATATTATTTTAAATCCCTTGAAATACTTAACAAACCTTTTTAATTTTCTTAAAAATCTTGAAATTCTTCAAAAAGTTTTGGAGAAAATATTTCAAGATTCTTTATTATTATTTAAAATCTCTAGAAATGTTTTGAAATCGATGTAAATTCTTTAAAATCACTTAAAATCTCTTTAAATTCTTTGATATGTCTTCATATCTTAAAAATATTGTAAAACCTTTAAGGAATCTTTAAATTTTTTGGAATTCTTCAAAATATTTTTAAATTACTTAAAAGTCTTCAAATTGTGAATTTCGAAAATCACTTGAAATCTTTTTAAATCTTGTGAGATATCTTGAAAATCTTGAAAATATTTAGAGTTCTTCTTTTAAAATCGTTTAAAAATCATTGATATTATTTTAAATCCCTTGAAATACTTAACAAACCTTTTTAATTTTCTTAAAAATCTTGAAATTCTTCAAAAAGTTTTGGAGAAAATATTTCAAGATTCTTTATTATTATTTAAAATCTCTAGAAATGTTTTGAAATCAATGTAAATTCTTTAAAATCCCGTGCAGAAATTGCCAAATGTTTGTCTGATTTCCGTCTTGGGCCCGACCGGGCACACTATTTTGTGGCTGTAACTCAGTGAACATCTGGATTTTAGATAGAGCCAAGCCCCACGACCTTATCTGGCACTGAAAATAGGTCAAATGTGGCTCCCTCTAGTTGGTTGACTCCAAATCTCCCAAGTTAAAAATATTGTAAAACCTAAAAGGAATCCTTAAATTTTTTGGAATTCTTCAAAACGTTTGGAAAATATTTCAAAATTCTTTATCATTATTTAAAATTTAAATTCTTTAAGATGTCTTGATATCTTTGAAATCATGTGAAATCTGATGAAAAGTCTTTTTTTTTTTTGGAAAATCTTTTAAAATTACTTGCAAATCTTGAAACATTTCTGAATTCTCTTTAAATTCCTTGAAAACCCCTTAAAATCAGTTTGCAGCTCTGGTACCGATTAAAGGACAAGCGGCGAATAAAAATCCAAAAAATAGGTGAAGAAAGAATGTGACTTCAGAATTTGAAATTATAACAATCGCTCAAGAGATGCATCTGAAAGTAAGGTGCGTTACTTTGAACTGGTGTTACCGTTAACGTTAGTAAAAAAAAAGTAATTTTTCCGGTAATAATTATTTCTGATTCACTGATGATAATTATTTCATATTGCGCTGGCTTTAATTACATAGCAAAGTCAGTGAAGCTGTTTATAAAGTCGAGAGTCATCACTAAACTATTAAGGAGAGTTGAGTAAGCCTCTGAGAAAAAAGGAGTACTAATTATTCTTCAGTATTTGCAAAACGTCTCATAAATATGAATGGCAAATATGCCAGGCTTAAATTATTTGTTACTTAAGAGCAATTTACACTTAAGGGTGGTCGATAAAGTTGTGACTACAACGGCTGCAGAGCAGTCACAGCTGCTACTTGGGGTGTGTCGCGTGAGTTACCTGAAGTTAAGAATTACGGTTTAAGTCAGAAACATTAGAGGTACTGTCGCCTTGGTACACATCGTCCAAGATGTACGTTTTAATAACGGTTAAGGGCGCGGCTTCAAGTCTCTTAACTAAGAGGCTAGAAAAGAGCTTGAAAATTTTATGGAGAATTTCATTCTATATCACTCAAAGTCAACTCAGCAGCGGTTAAATTAATGAAAGATCTTTAGCTGCTTTCAGCTAGCACCTCCACAACGGAATATCAATATTTTTTTATGCCAGAATTTCGCGCTAATTATGGTCTAATTTTGGGCGGTAATGAAAAAGTTTCGGCTCTTTTATTTTTCTCAAAAAACAAACATTTGGGTGGAGGTGCTGAGTGCTCGAGAAGCTAGCACCTCCAGTATATAAAAACACTAAAAATAATACTAAGTACTAAAAAAACAAATTTGAAAAACAACCCCTATCATTGATAACCAACCCTCAATTTTGATAAATAATTTTTGGACTATTCTCGGGCTCTTAAAATACGTAAAAATCATTTTCCCAAAATCATCTCCTATATCACTGACAAACACACCTCAATTTTGAAAAATAATTTTTAGACAAAACTTCTACATTTTTTTGTGTCTTCAGAATATTTTTGTCTCGAAATTTGTGAAAAAGCGATTTTGAAGTATTTTAAGGAATTTTACGAAACGATAAAATAACGAAATTTTACAATATTTTTAAAAATATTAAATCATTGTAATGACTTTTACTATGTGTAGAATTACTATGTGCATATACATAATTATAGATTACTCTCTTTATTAACTGGGAATTGAAACTATTATAGTGCCAAAATATTATATAAACATTTGTAACTGCGGATTTACTTAATTTTTTAAAAGCTAAATTTAATATTATAGCGTCAAGCAGAATAAAATGATAACCTTTTTATAATGTCTTGAGTAAAAATTACTTTTGTTGTGTCAAATAAAGCTAATTCACTAACAAAAGTAATAACTATTAGCGTTTGTACATATAGTTATGTAACGATAACAACGAGTACAGAAGTAAATGCGGTATTGCGGAAAAATTGTTTGGTCTCCTCAATAGTTCCTTTGTTTTACCATTTGATTTTTGATATTTCAAGAGGCCGAAAATAGCTTAAAATTCTGGTATAGTTTATTTTGTCAAAAAAGTATTTTTTTAAATTGAGAGGTGGCTGTCAGAGTTAGGGGTTGAAAAAAAATTCCGAAGCAGTTTTTTCTGTCAACAAATTATTTTTCAAAATTGAGGGTAGGTTATCAATGACAGGGGTTGTTTTTTCGAATTTGGTTTTTTAGTATTTCAAGAGTCCGAAAATAACCCAAAATTCGCAGGTATAGCTTGTTTTGTCAAAAAATTATTTTTCAAAATTGAAGGTTGGATGTCATTGATAGGGGTTGATTTTGGGAAAATTATTTTTGCGTATTTTTGGAGAGTTGCTTTTTACGAAATTCAGAAGCCCAAAATTATGGCACAATTGAATTTTTTTGTTACTTATTTAATTGTTTTCAATTTTTAAAAAAATTTTTACATTCTCATTACAGACGTATTAGATTTATTTCATCAAATTTTTTTTATCCTTTTAAAACACTTGAAATAACTAGCAATTTTCTTAAATCCTTAGGATATCTAGTATTTCTTTGAAATCATTGAAAACTGTTGAAATCGTTTGTACTCTATATTTAAACCCCTGAAAACCCCTTGGAATTATCAAAAATCATATTAAAAAGTTGTAAAACTCTTGAAAATTTGAAATCCCTTAAGAATCATAAAAAAAAATCCTTTAAAATCGAGAAAATTCTTTAAAATATCTAAATTATTATAAAATCTTTTCAAATTCATTAAAATTGTGTTGAAATTCAGTGAAAATCATTTAAATTAATTGGAATATCTTTTAATTACTTGAACTTCCTTATAATCACTTAAAATGTCTTTATATCCCTTAAAATCCCATAAATAAAAAAATCCTGTAAAACCCCGCGGAATTCCTTAAAATCTCTTGAATTTTTATGAAATATCTATAAGTTCGTATCTTCAATTGTAATAAAATCTTTTTAAATTTCATTAAAGTTTCTAAAAATCACCTACAAAATCTTGAAATTTCTTGAAAATCCTTAATATCTTTTCAATTTTAAGGGATTATATGGGATTATAACAGCTTTTTTTTTTAGAAAATTTAAAAGTTTTCGCGTGATTTTAAAATTAATTCTAAGATATTTTATGAAAGACTAGATTTTAAAAGTTTTTTATGACTTTTTAAAGGTTGTCTAGGAATTGGAAGAATTTTAAGAGAATTTGAGACATTTTAAAGGATTCCAAAATATTTTTCGAAGTTTTAATGGATTTCCCAGAATTTTAAGTGATTGAAATGATTTTTAGAGTAATTTGAATGTTTTCGTGAAATTTAAAAGATTTAAGAAGATTTCAATACTGAAATATAAAGCTAATACTAATTGAATTATTTAAAATTTTGCTAATATTGCTAATCTAAAGTCTTGAAGAGTATAATACTAAAATTTCATTCACATTTATTGTTAACTGCATAAATCTCTCAGTGTGTCCTGATGGTTTAGCATTTCTGTTAAATAAAACATACAAAGCGTATAATTGTGTATTTCTTTCAACATTTTTTTCTGACTGCATCTTTTATTTTGAATTTACACGCTTCTAAAATCTAAAATTTTAATCTAAAATCTCGAGGGATGTTTACCTTTTTCATCAAAATTGTTGTGCTCCCTCTGAGTATATGAATATAGAGTAAAGTGATTTAAAGTCTGAAAATTCATGCTGTGGGTCGAGAAGCGAAATACTCTCTTAAATTTTTATGCGAGACTGCTCACTTTGCATATGTGGGCTTAGAATTCAGAGTCAACCTAACGACCAAGAGCTGCAGTTCCTTTTTAATTGGACCAAGATTTCCCAATTCAAGCTTAGCAGACTCAATTAGGAATACCTGAACGAGATTTCAAAGTTTCGCAAAACCTTGATTGGATTGAACCAATCTTGCTAGATATTTCTTATTTCTACCTATACGTTAAATGAAAAAATATTGCGAACTTTATATTTTACGAACAGCACTTTCAAGGAATTTCAAGGGATTTTAAAACTCTTTTGAGGGATTCCATGGAAACTTTAAAGGATTTTAGGAGATTTTATGTGATTTTAGAGAGTTTACGAGAGAAAGAATTGTAAAGAGACTTTAAAGCTTTTCAAAATATTTTCATTTTTGGGAATTTCAAGACATATTTTAAAAAACTTCATTTGATTTTAAGCGTTTCAATGGATTTCACAAAATTTTAGGAAATTTGAAGGGATTTTAAGGGATTTCAAAAGAGTTGAAGGATTTTAAAGAAGGTTTAAAACATTTTGAGTGATTATAAGTAATTTCGAGGAATATAAAAATATTTCAAAATATTTTGAGTGATTCTAAGAGTTTTATTTTTTATTTCAGTGATTGTTTTTCGAGACATTTTAGGAGGCCTGGAAAGATTTTAAGGGATTAAAAAAAATTTCAAGGGATTTTGAGGTATATCAAGTTTTTTTTTTAATTTTCAGGAATTCCGAAGGATTTTAGGAAACTTAATGGGATTTTCAGAGAGTTTAGGGACTCTTGAAGAGTTTTTAAACTACATTTCAAGTGATTTTAAGAAAAAGTTTATGGAATTTCAAGGAATTTGAAGAGATTTGAAGATATTTCACGTGATTTTTATGAACTCTATGGGATATCGAAATATTTTAAACGATATAAGAAAAAGGAATGATTTTAAAGAATTTAGGATATTCTAAGTGATTTTAAGATATTTAAAGAAATTTCAAGAGCTTCGAATAGATTCAATTAAAGCATTTCATTTAATTTAAAGGAATTCCAAATACTTAGGAAATTTAAGAAATTTTAAGAGAGTTAGGGCTTTTCCAGAGCTTTTAAGTCACATTTTCACGTGGTTTTAAGAAATTGAAAGGAATTTGAAGAGAATTCAAAACTATTCTAGTGATTTTAATGAATTCCAAAGGAATTCAAAATATTTTGAAAAATATAAAATTTTAATTTTGAACCAAATAACGCGATATGAAAAAAAGTTAAGAAATAAAAATTGTTGCTTTCACGAAGACCTTTAAACTTTACTTTGAATATTTGTTGCCAGGAGGCATGGTTGGTTTTGTTAATCATTAAAAAATGGTTTTGGAATATTTAAAGTTTAATTTTTGAGCCAAACAAGGCGAGATAAGAAAAGAAGTCCAAAGATGAGAATGATGAGAATGTAAATCAGATTATTTAAACAATGAGGCTTTGAACTTTTTCACGTTTTTGATGTTTTTTCTTCAATTTAAAAAAGCTAGTGCATATTTTATCATTTAAAGGAAAAAAACAGCCAGATAAGAGTTTGATCAAATTAAAAAATAATAAGTATCAGATGTTTTGAACGTTCAAATGAACGAAATATTTTTTTTTCTAATTTTATTTTATCCAAAAATATAATACTTTATCTAGTCTAGAATGCAAATTATACAAAGATTCGTTCATTCGAAAGTTCAGAACTTCACCCACAAAAATAATATTATTTTAATGAGCAAAAAATTTTAATTTTCATTTTATGTGAGATTCTTGATATATAACACATGTGGCCTATTCATTGAAAGTATATAAAAGATATATATGGCATAGTGTTACCGTTATTGATATATTTTTAACGAGAGAAGCTCTAACTACTTTACGAGTCACGTTGATTATGTATGCAGTTTTAATACATTTGACCACGAAATATTTACTTGTTTATATTCTCAGGAATGGTGATAAAAATTTAACTGAAAATTTCCTTTCACAGATTTCATGAAATTTCCACGTTTTGAGACCTTTTGAATGAAAAAAAAAAAGTTTTACGACAAATTCTGTTTGACTGTCTTATACATGTAGATGCGATAACTTTAGAAAGAATTATTAACGAATCCGATTGGGCTTTAATCTGATTGTACGAAAATAAAAAAAGTTATAGTATTTTTTAAAATCTTGAAAGTCACAGTTTAAAAAAATTGAATCTCCGTATGGTTCTTGGTTTTCTTTAAAAAAGTCAATAAATGATTTTTAATTTTTTTAATTCGAAGAAAAGTAACAGAATTATAACGCGAAAATTTTGCTTTTAAGATATTCTACATTTATTGTAGTCGTTTTTTGCAAGAGAGATCATTTTTATTTCAAAACCTACGTAAATATTACTCAAAAATTGAAAATTCAAATTTTACGTGAAACAGCGCGAGATATGCGAAAATAAAAAGTAAAATATAACAAATTGGGTGAAGAGAATTTTTTATTTTTTCAATTTAAAATTGGCATGACTGAAAAATTCTGAAAAATAAAATTTTTCCTACTGTACAACTTCCGACAAATTAAATTCCGAAAAATAAAATTCCCGATATTGAAATGTATAATTAAAATAATAAAAATTTTAAAAAAGAATTATATATTTTTGTAGATAATTTTAATTTCGGAAATATTATTAACTGCCAGAAACTTTTTAATGTCGGCATAAGTTTATTTTTTCGGAATTTTCAGCCATCCCTTAAAATTCTGAAATTTTGAAAAGTTCGAATTTAAAATAGTTCAAAATTTAAAAACTGAAATTATTTAAAGCTTGTATTCAGTTGGAAACTCAAAATTAGAATTTTTTTATATTTCTAACGTTTCCAGATTCTTAGATCACCTTAATTTGAAATAGTGCAAATCTTCACTTATTTTTATTCTTAAAATTGATTTTTCACTCCTCATTTTTCATGTTTATAAGTTGAGAGTATTCCATTTCCAACATTTTTAATCAGATGATTTACACATTTTTTCAATTTTAATATTATTTGTTCAAGATTTAGTTAAATTATAAACAGTCTATTGAAAAATCACACAAAATCAACCACTCCATTTGAAAGTTTCTTCTCGATTTAATTTCAAAATATGTAAATTCAAGAGTTGTCAAACTGTAATTCGTCAATTTTACAAACATTTTTTTAGACAGGGATTTTGTCGATTTTTAAGTAATTTTTACAAAATTCAAAAGTGTTTTAGGATTTTTAAAGTGTTTCGTAGCAATTTAGAAGATTCAAGGATATTTCGTGGAATTTTAAATGAATTCATGCAGTTTTAAGAGATTTTAAAAAGAATTTCTAAGAAATTTTAAGAGATTTCCAATTTTGTCAAATTTTGAGCAATTTTCAAAGATTTTAAACGGTTTCCAGGGGTTTGAGGTATTTTAAATGTTGTCGTGTTATTTCGAGAAATTTTAAGAAGTTTCTAGGAATATTAAGATATGTTAGGTAATTGTAAGGAACTTTGACAATTTTTAAGTGATTTTAGAAGAATCCAATACATTTTTTTGATTTTTAAAGGTTTTGTGTAATGTTAAAAGATTGCATGGAATTCGAAGGGATTCCTAATAATTTTAATGAAATACATTTAAGGATATTCAAAGGAAATGCGACAGTAGAATTTTAAGGAATTTCAAAAAGTTTCTAGAAATTTGAAGAGATTTTCACGTTTTTAACGGATTTCAAAGGCTTTTTATGACTTTCAAAATATTTTATGAAATTTGAAGGATTTTAAAAATATTTTGTGGAATTTTAGGAGTATATTAAGAATTCTAAGGGGTTTATAGTCATTTTCATGATTTTTAAGGGATTATGAAGGTTTCTGTGAAATTTTAAGAGATTTGAAGGCATTTGAAGATAATCCTAGAGATTTTTAGGAAATTTTATAAAAATTTTGTCAAATTTTAAAGGGTATAAAGAGATTTTAAATGTTATCGTAGAATTTTAAGGAATCGCAAGAAGTTTCTAGGAATTTTAAGATATATTCACGACTTTTAAAGGATTTCAAAAAATGTTTAATACTTTAAAAATATTGTATGGAGTTTGAATAAACATTTTTTATTGAATGGAGTTTTAAAAGATTTTCTGACTTGTAAAATATTTTGTAGAATTTTCCAGAATTTCATGGAATTTTTTAAAAGGATTTTTAAGAATCTTTAGATACTTTCAGGAATATGAACGAATCTTAAAAGATTTTTAATTTTCAAGATTTTTGTGAAACTTTATGAGATTTCGAAGCTATTTTCGTAAAGTTTGAAGAGACTAGAAAACTCACGTTTGGTTTTCCTTCTTACAACTTCTAGTCATTCAGAAGCCAATCAGGTTTGAAACAACAATGTATGCGAGATTTTCGAGATATTTCGTTGGACCACTTTTTCAGGACAGGAAATATTTCAAATAGTAGTTTTCATATTCTATTAATTTCAAATTCTTCTTTTTTGCACACAATCAGATTGAAATTTTCCAAATTTTATCAAAAAAATAAATAAAAATACAAAATAGCATAAAAGTAATCGTGAGAAGGTAGTCAGTTTCGCATTAAGACGTTCCTTCTATCTTCCATTGTTGGGTCAAAATACTTCTCCGGACACAATTTATGTATTAATTAATCCCCGAGTAATTAATCTAATCATCAGTCTCCTGAAACTTTCTCGACCGAAATACGAAACTTCTGAGCCTGGAAGGAGCGGAATCAAAACAGAAAAGAGAACTAACTAGCGGTTGACAAAAAGCCTACCAGCTTCCAGTTTAGCCGGCGAACCGTCGGATTTCTTCATCTGCATTTTTGGTGTTACCTCTGTCATGTCTTTGATTGACACTTTCGATCCAGAGCAGAAGGCTTACGATGACAAAAATATTCCCTCCCTACCTTCAAAACTCACTCCCGCCCACCTTGATATTTTCCCAAACTTTCCCTCTAGCGTTCTCTCCACCCTTGATGCAATTTTTATCTTCACTTTATTCCCCAAAACACAAGATCACCGTTGCATGCTCACAACAATTTTTTAATCCGGCACCAATTAAACAGTAAATAAATCAACTTTATCTCATTTCACTTGTACTTTCCAAAATCTTGACTTTGCAAACTTGTTTCTTCAGGTTGCAATTTGTCCTAAGTTTTCTTAATTCACTTTAATTCTTCCCAATTTTTCTTAATTTTTCTTGGAAGATTATTCTGCTGATTACAACCTTAAATCCCGAACCGATCCTCGGACCGGTTTTTCCTGGTCCAGCATTGACACTCAAATCGGTGAGTATTACTGGATACCAAATTTATTTGTATGCATATCTTTCACTCGCGAACTGTAAAGTATAAGTCATTGATTTAGACTTTCCCGAACCAGGTCTTTGCTACGCCTGGAATGCCGGTAGCAGTGCGAAAATATATGATGCGAGATGTTCACTTATCCGAGAATGTGGCTGATTTTCCGAAGTGAGGGATGATTTTTGATGGTCGCATCGAGTCGGTTTTGGGAGGAGTTTTTTGGGATCAACGTTGTTGTTGATTACGATAGCAGCACGACCCGCTCAAATTTTCCGGTACTCGAGTACGGAGGATACTACACGAATATCTTTTCCTCCAGGTTTCCTCGCTCGTCCCGCGACCCGTGACGTCCCGGGCGTAGTGAGCTGCCCGCCCGCTTTTCCACCCTTATCCCGCGCCTGCGCCCACCCCGAGATACGAGAAACTCTCGCCTCTCTTTTCACCTCGCAGCATCCAGAATTCAACCTCCCTTAGCCGAGCCGGCCACAATCCCAATCAAACGTTAAACCGAAGAACGGATCCAAGATTCCAATGCATATTTTTAGATATTTCGGCTGCTTTAATTGTAAGTACAATCCTTTCGCGACTCGACCAATCCGGAACTTGAGATCTCCGACAAATCTCGGTCCATCGCAGCATCGCCTTCATCGGCATTGTCGTCTCTATAAGGCTGAGGATGGAGCAGCTTTTAATTGCCCTTGACCCACATCTCGTCAGGAACGTCACTAACGTAACACATGCCTACTAGGGTGGCTCAAAAATGCACGGCAACAATTTTTTTGATGATAGAGAGAGAGTCTCGATCCTCCCAATTCGATTCGAAATCCGAAAATAGAAATTTCGTGTATTTTATTTTTTTATTTTGATTAAAACACGTGCCGGATTTGACTTGAAGCATGGGTTCGATACCCCTGACACACCTTCGCGGTGCCTTTAAAACTACCCTTACAACCAAAAATGACAATTTTTCACAAAATCGACTCTCGTTTTCTATAAATTTAAATTATTTCTATTAGTCTAGTGGAATATTTATCGAAATTAGTTCGATAATTTTTAATTATTTGCAAAAATTCCAATTAAAAAATGTTTTTCTTTATAAAAATTATTACTATTGGTCTAATGGAATATTTATTAACATTGGTTAATTAATTGAAAATTATTTAAACTAATTGTATTATTACTATTTATTTAAGGGAATATTTATCAAAATTGATTAATTAATTTTAATTGTTTAAAAATATTGAATTTATTTAAACAATTTATTTCCAAATTTCTTTCGTTTCAACAAAAATGATTAATGTTGGTCTGGTGAAATATTTACAAACTTTGTTTAATTAATTGTTAATTATTTACCATAAACAAATGCAATTTGGTTAAAACTGTTTTTTTCTAAAAATCCAATTTTTTCCTCTCCGTTCGTAAACGGAGAAACATAGAAAGGTGAAAATTATGTATGTTAAATAATGAAGATTGAATGATTATTAGTTGAAACGAAATAATAATTTACTGTTTATACAATTATAAACAATTTTTTAAGCAAATGACAGTTGTTTAAACAATAAAAAATGAATTAATCAATGTTGATAAATATCACCCTCAATAAATAGTAATAATCTTTAATAAAAAAAAAAAAAGAATTTTCGGAAAAAAAAATTATTTAAACAAATTCAATTTGTTTAAATAATTCAAGATTAATTAACTAATGTTAATCAATATATTCCATTAGACCAATAGTATTCATTTTTATCAAGAAAAGCGAATTATCGAAGAAAAAAAATTAATAAATCAAATGGAATTTGTTTAAATAATTAAAAATTATCGAACCAATGTCGATAAATATTCCACTAGAATAATAGAAATAATTTTTATTTTATGAAAACGAGAATAAAGCACTCAGAAGGTCGATTTTGTGAAAAATGGTCATTTTTGGTTTTCAGGGTAGTCTCCAAGGCATCGTGGGGGTGTTAAGGGATGTAAAACCCATATGTGTTATACATGAAATTTGTTTTATTTAATACTTGGGAAAAATAAGGTTGTGAAATAAATCAGGAAATATAAGAGAAAAAAGGGTTAAAATTTACTGATACACGAATAAAGAGCCACCGCACGTTACTCTCTACTCTAGTCTCTTACAATTAGTCAAAACATCTTTTCGTTACGATGCTCATTCCACACTGCCTCGTACTTCCACGCTTGCCGGTTAGCTCAGGACAAAAAATGCCAAAAGCCGAATTCCTCCCAACTCTGGTATTTTTATAATCCCTAGGTTTTCCAAAAACTATTACTCAATTACTCTTCTCGTACATAAATTCCACACTAGGTCTTCCAAAACTATTGCTCAATTTCTTTTCTCGTACATAAATTCAACAAAATTCTTTGATGTATATTTCTCTACAAGCCTCTATACTTTCCCGTAACATGTTCTCAAACCCTAAAAAATTATTCCCAAAACGCTAAAAGTGATTTATCTCCATGTAATTTACATGGGAAACTTCAATTTTATGTGATTTATAGGAATTTTAGAGATTTTGATAAATGTTTAAGGGACTTTGAACGAACTTTCGGTGGTTTTGAAGTCCCTCACAGAATTTTAAATGATTTGAAAAGATTCTTATGAACAATTTTTTAAATGAAATTTTAACGAGTTTCTAATAATTTTAAGAAAATTAATTATTTTTTTAGGGCATTTAGAGATTTTGACAGATTTTTAAGGGATTTTAACGAACTTTTGGTGATTTTAAAGTTCCTTACAGAATTTTAAGCGACTTAAGAAGATTTTGCGAAATTTGAAGAGATTTAAACATTTTCTCATGGAATTTTAAGGATTTTCGAGTAATTTTAAAGCATTTAATGAGATTTAAAAAAATTCTTATGACTTCTTAAAGGTGATTTTAAAGGTCTTCACGGGATTTTGAACAATTTAAGAACATTTTTATGAGTTTGAAAGGATTTTGCGAAATATTTTGCAAAGTTTTAAGAAAGCAAAGTGCTCATTTTGAAAGAGTAAAAAATTTGATACAACTTCACAGCTAATTTTAAGAAGAAACAAGATACTTTAAGAAATTAAAAGAAATTTTATCCGATTTCATGGGAATTGAAGCAATTTTACAGGATTTGACGATATTTTATAGGAAGTATTATATAAAATTTCAAAGGATTTTACGAGATTTCGTTATAAAGTAATTTTATAGGATTAAAAAATAATTTTAATGGATTTGACGCTTTTTGTGAACTTTTGAGAAATTTTTAAGAGATTTTAAGGCATTTTACGAATTTATTTGATTTTCAGGTATTTTAAGGATGTTAATAAGATTTCGTAGAATTTTGAATAATGTGAAGGAATTTAGAAAGATTTAATTAAATTTATTAAGATTGTAGAGATATTAAGTGATTTTACGGTATTGGATGAATTTTATGTAATTTTTTGGGATTTTAAGATATTTTATTATATTAAGTAATTTCAAGGACTTTCAAAGTATATTTTACCAAATTGCATGAAATTTTAAGTAACTTTCAGAGATTTTTCGAGTTAAGGGATTTCAACTTATTTACGAGATTTCATTGGATTTTCAGGAATTTCAAGGGAATTCATGAGATTTCATGAGATTTTAAGTAATTTAATTGGATTGGACGATATTTTGGGAGAATCTTAATTTTTAATTTTTTAAGTAATTTTAAGGATAATATCATGTGAATTTACGAAATTTAAAGGAATTTTTGTTTTTTAAAGGGAACAGTAATTTTGGTAAGAAAGGGAAAGGGGCTTTTGGTTTGAATTTCTAAAGACGTTTTAGTTTAAAATGGCAAGAGGCTCTGAAGGGGGACTGCTTTTATTTGGACAGGGGAGGGGGTGAGTTAGGTTGAAAGGTGAAAGAGTAGTTTTGATTGAGAACGGGAAAAAAGGTTCTGAAAGGAGGGATGGTTTTTATTTAAAAAATGGGAAGGGCTGAGACTGGTTGAAAGGAGGGGGGTACCTTGAAGGGGTAGGGTGGGTTCTATTGGAAAAAGAAAGAGTTATTATTTGAAAAAGGGAAGACGAGAGTTAGGTTCGAAGGGAAAAGAGTAGTTTTGATGGAAAACAGGAAAAGGCTTTGATAAGAGGGATGGATTTTATTTGGAAAGGGGAGAGGGTGGGTTCTATTGGAAAAAGAAAGGGTTATTATTTGAAAAAGGGAAGACGAGAGATAGGTTCGAAGGGAAATAAGTAGTTTTGGTGGAAAACAGGAAAAGGCTTTGATAAGAGGGATGAATTTTATTTGGAAAGGGGAGAGGGTGGGTTAAGTAGTTTTGAAAATGGTAAGATACTTTGAAGGAGGATTACTTTTATTTGGAAAGGGGAGGGGGTCAGTTAGGTTGGAAGGGGAAAGAGTACTTTTTATTGAAAACGGGAAAATAGGCCCTTAAAGGTGGGATGATTTTTGTTTGAAAAAGGGGAAGGGCTGAAACTGGATGAATGGAGGGGAGGGAATTTTACTTGGAAAGGGGTAGGGGTGCGTTATATTGGAAAAGCGAGGGGTGAGTTAGGTTGGAAGGGGAAAGAGTAGTTTTGGTTGAAAACGGGAAGAGGCTTTGATAAGAGGGATGGATTTTATTTGAAAAAGGGGAGGGGCTAAGGCAGGTTTGAAAGGATAATGAAAGGGGGATTTTATTTGGAAAGGGGAGGGGCGGGTAAGTTGCAAAGGGGAAGAGTAGATTTGATTAGAAATGGTAAGATGCTTTGGAGGGGGATAAGTTTTATTTGGAGAGAGGAGGGGCTGGCGCTGGTTGGGGGAGGGTTGATGGGAAGGTGGATGAAACGTATGACAGGGGCGTGGGGGAGTATGTAACTTTTTCACTTCCACTTTTTTAACATTCTCGTAGGGTGTATGTTTAAAAAATCTTTTTAGATGTCAAAAAAAAAGACGACCCTCCTGAATTTCGACCAAGATCGAGAAACTTAACAAATTGAGTCAAGAAAAACCTTTAAATCTCAAAAATTACAAAAGTTTCAAAGTTTATGAAATAAAATTTGCAAAGAATTTTATACCTAAAATTTTAAAAAATGTATAATAATATTCTCCCCCCACCTGTGAACTTCAGATACCTGTATATATGAGTACTAATACCTCTATCTTTTAAAAAGTTAATGAATACAAATATAAAAGAGTTATACTCGATTAATTTTCGATTATACATTTTGTAGTCCTATTATCGTATAATTTGTTCAACTTTATTACTGTGCAAGAAATTTATTCGAAAAGACAGAATGTAATTTATAGTCTTATCAAAAGATTTCGGAGGCAAATATTAGATTATTGGAACATTAATTGGAAGGATTGTTTATTATGAATGATCAATGGATCTTTTATTCAGATATGCTAACATTTTCAGAGAACATAATTTGAATATGAATCTAAAATTGGAATGAAATATTGGAATATTCTTTAACACGATTAAAAACAAAGAAATTGAATTAAATTAAATATTTTTTTATAGAAGAATCGCTTCAATAAATTATGTTTTCTATAATAAGAGAATAGGTGAAAATAATGGAAAAATTTTCGACCTCGTTTTTAGATTCTTCTCGCATTAATTGCACATTCTATATAATACAATTATATTGACATACTAGTACTTACCAAATAAAAGACAACTATACTGTTCGTTCCTTAATTTGTTTTATATTAATTAAATAAGTAAACCCTTTTTTATTAATTGGGCGTAAGAATTATTACCCAGCTGGGGCCCAAATAGTTACCCTAATTTGGGGATTAGTTGGGTTAAGCGTTACAGCCCAGACAACAGCCCATCGGGGTGAGACTGGGTTGCCGAATTGGGGCCTAACTCCTACTTGGGCAATCTGTCTGTGACCAATTCTGGCCCCAGTTGACTTTTCCACACGGGAAATTATGGAAATAGTTCAAAAATAACTAGGAGTATTTTTTACTTCAAATGAATTTTAAGTAAAATAGTTACTTGGAAAGAAATATTAATGATTTATATGATAGTACCCCTAACGAGAATTATTGGGGTTAAAAACGAATACTAATAGATTAAAAAAAACATTAAATATTTATTCACAAATAATTTATCCCACAAACTTTTAAATTCTCGAAATCAATATTGGCTGACAACTTATTTTATTTAAATAACTAATTAAATAATCAGGTTATTAAATTATTAAATATTTAAAAACCTTTTATAAAATAATTCACAATTAGTTTTAATTATTTAACTATTTATTTAACTATTAATTATTTCGAATATGAAAAAATAGCGAAAAAACAATTCACGAATGCAAATAATATTATAGAAAATTTTTATTAACGAAATTTAAATATACCCAAAATCTTTATTAATGACAGTAGAAAAGTACACTGATATTTTAATTTACTGAAAACATAAAATACCCGAATTTTTAAATTCTCGAAAATTCAAATATGTTTTTTTTTATTTTCGGGAATTTTAAATTTCGGCAGTTTTCTATTTTCTTTAGTAAACATTTTTGGTATATTTAAAGTTTGTTAATAAACATTTAAATATTATTTTTATTTGAGAATTTGAAATTTTGGTAATTCTCGATAAAAGCTTTTTGAAATTTAAAAATTCAAGGATTTATAATGTGATATTTTTATTTTTCGCCGATTTGTGTATTCGCTATTTATTTTTTTCATAGGTATTTTTAGTTACTCCCCAAATTATTTAACAAAATTCAAAATAATTCAACAAGATTCGGTACAACTGAAAAACAAAATAAAAAAATAAAAAAATAAAATTAGGTCCTTTACAATTCGTTATTTTTATATTTCGTCAATTAATTTATATTTCGTTAGTGCCATCTCAACTCCTTGATTTAATTAAATTAAGCTTTAGATAATTTACAATAAGAGTGATTTTATTACAGACGAAGCGTTAAGAATTGAATGCTTTCTTTTGTATGTTAAATTCTTTGAAATTTGGATTCTTTCCAAATTCGGTGAGTTTAAATTTGGAATCGTTCCAATTTGCATAATTTAAATCCGGTTTGTTTAAAATTGGAAGGGTTTCAATTTCAAAACGTTTCAACTTGAACTACTTTCAAACGTCATTCTTTCAATTTTGGATTCCTTTCAAATTTGAGTTTTCCCAACTTTTAAGCCGGAGGATTTAAAAAATCTCAATTTTGCAAAGTAATATATAAAATTTGATATACATATATAGGTTTCGAAAGGATAATTCGTTATCAGCTCATCTACATCATAAAATTTCTACTTCCAATATCGTAATCGAACACGTGACCTTGAAGAAATCAAGTTTCCTTAGATTACAAATTTTCCACGTCCTGAGTAAAATATCCTGTGAGGCGTGATTTGAGAGATTGGAAAAGGGGAAGTTTTATCGGTTTGGGAGAAATAAATATAATTAAAATTGTATTCTTAAAGAAGATAGTAGTATACAAAATCCTAAATTTAGGGCAAAGAAAAATTGCACAGTGAAAAGATAAACAGTTTCTTTATATTATTTTCCTATTTCTCCTTTGCATGATTTTTTTCGCATGTAATTGATGGTCACTGATATCTTTTTGCTGTTTTAAAGCATTTAAAATTCAAAGCCGCCTTTGGCGGAAAATGTCGTCAGAGACTCTTATTGCTCCTCTTGATTAAAGATCTTAAAGGAAAATACAAGAAGAAAAAGGTGAAACGGAAACTTTCGTCGGAAACTTGGAGACGAGAAATACGGGCAAAGAGTTTCGGTCCTTCAGACTCTCTAATAATTAATTAAGGTTTTATGCATCTGGAATCACTCTCCTTATATTAACTAGAGTCCATTTTTTTATCATCTCTACTGCAATTTGTTATACCTTATAGAATTCTGATTTGCCTCATTCAATGACATATTTCTGAGAAGATAATCACCGCACGATAATGAAACTCCTACGTTCAGCTCTCTATCATGTGTTTTTGCTTTGTAATTTTTCTTGTCAGTGAGGGTCTTTATTATAATAATTGTTGTTAGATTAAGATTTATGCTTTCCTATTTCTGTAATACTATACATAAACTTAGAAAAAAATTTGTTTCAATGAAACAAACATTTCTTTGATATATAGGGCCAACGAAAAAATTTCTTGGAATTAAACAAAGTTTGTTTGATACATAGAAATTTTCTTTAATTAAAAAAAATCTAAGTTTCTTTGAATTAAAACAACTTTGTTCAATTCAAAGAATTAATGTAGCTTTTATACGTTATTTAACAGATTTTAGAAGATTCCTAAGGGTTATAAGGAATATTCTGTGATTCTATGAAATTTAAAAGCATTTTGGCAAAATTTTAATGTTTGTTTTAGAATTTTATTACGATATTTCATAATTTTTAAAATGATTTTTAAAAGATTTCATGAAATTTTTAAGGGTTTCTATAGGAGTTTCAATAGGTTTTATTGTCGTGGAATTGTCGTGGAATTGTATTTCAGAAGATAAAATTATTTTTGAAAGATTTTATGAAATTTGAGGAGATTTGAAAAAAATTTATAAAATTTCAACAAGTTTGAAGAAATTTCAAAGTTTATCATGAAATCTAAAATGATTTCAGGAGATTTTTACGAATTTTACCTATTTTGACAAATTTTTAAGGGATTTTGACAAAATTAAAATTATTTGCAAAGATCTTTAGAGTTTTTAAAAAGGATTTAAAATATTTTCGTGAAATTTTTCAAAATTTTCCAAGACATTTTTTAGCGTTTGAAAGATTTTGTAGAATTTTAAGAGTTGATCCTTATACAAAAGGATTTAACAAAATATTTAATTTTACAAATTTTATGTACTTCTGTAATTTTTTAAAAATTTATCTCTAAACTATAAATCTTCAAATTATCAAAATTCAAAGCTAATTTCAGAAAGCAAAAGGTTTCTTATGTCGTAAAAAATCAAATAATATAATATTAATACATTTTATTTAAAAATATGAACGATGAGATCAAATTTTCTACTGAAATTTTATTAAAAATTTTTGCGATTGAATAATGAAAGATTTATTTCAAAAGAACATATAGATTGGTGTATAATAATTAAAACTGTATTTTATTAAAAACTACGAAAATCACTATCAGCACAATCAACTTTTATCATCATAATTTTTTAGAATTTTGTGTAAAATAAAATAGGTAAATTATTTTTCTAAAATTATATAATAATAAAATTATTATTTAAATTAAGTAGAGTTAAATAAATATTTATTTTTAAATAAAAAAGATCTATTAATTACATACTTAATGCTTCCTCTAAGAAGAAGCAAAGTGCTCATTGAATGAGGACAAAATTTGAAACAACTTCACAGCTAGTTTATACATCATTTTTCTTTCTTATAGACGAAGCTTTGTAGTTGTTACATTTTCCAGTATTTTTAATTCAGGAAGCAGAGTACTCAACAAATGAGCACGCAAAGACATATACCGCATATATATATATATGTATATATATGGTATGTAAATACAGTTAAACGAAACACCCGAGATCGAATTCACAGCTAGTTT
>JAUESI010000028.1:233587-248468 GCA_032275145.1 Synergus laeviventris | reverse complement strand
AAGGATTTTCGAGAGTTTTCTTTCACTCGATTTAAAAAATGTCTGAAGGACTTAAAGGAATTTTTAAAGAAATTAAATGAAAATTTTTAATATTTTGCAAAAATGCAATTATTCAAAAGTATTTTTAAGTATTTCAGGGGGTTTCAGATGATATTACAGAATTTTAAAGGATCTTCAAAGGATTTTAAGTGATATTAAAGTATTTAAGAGAATCTCAGGAAATTTCAAGTGACTCTATAGATATGAATTAAAAGGATTTTAAGAAAGAGATTAAAGAGAATTTAAAGATTAAAATGAAGTGATTTTAAAGAATTTTTACAGAATTTGAAAAGAATTTGGATAAGTTTCAAGATTTTCAAATAATTTTAAAAAATGTATTAAGTATTGTAGCGGGGTTTAAATCATATATTAAAGAATTTTAAAGGATTTCAAAAAGATTTCAAGTGATTGTATGTGACTTTAATTAATTTAACGCAATTTCAATAGACTGCAAGTGGTTTTAAAGAATTTAAAAGAATTTTGAATTTCGAATTTTTAATTGATATTAAAGACTTTTAAATGCTTTTAAAAAAAACATTAAATCATTTAAGGAATTTCAATTTTTTAAAAATATTTGTAAATATTGTAAGGAGTTTTTAATGATATTAAACAATTTCAAAAGATTTTTATATTACTATAAAAATGAATTTTCAACAAGTTTGAGAGTTGTCAAAGAATGTGAAAGGATTTCAAGAGATTTCAAGTAATTTTAAGGAATTTCAAAAAATTCATGATTTTGAAGTACTTTGATAACAAAAAATATTTTTGAATTTTTTAAAATATGTTAAGTCCCCTTGAAATCTACTGAAATTTGTTAACCCTTGAAACCATTTAAAAATTTTGAAATATTTTCGAGATCACTTGAAAACTCTTGTAATATTTTGCAATCTATTTAATTCTATAGTTAATAAAAATTCCGAAAATATAAAATCATAAAATATATAGTTTAATAATAATTTTCATGAAAAACTGTGTAAAGTTCGCATATAACCATCTTTTACATTTTCATAAATACTGAAGTGTGAAAAATGTTAGGATTTCCTATTTTTCCCGACGTTAAATTTTGATGTGGAAAATTCGTGAAGGCCCTGTTTCATTATATGAAAAATATTAATTGGTGTTGATGGGATGTTACTATTATATCGCTTTCCCGACTATGGCCGCGTCAGAACCCCATTTTAAATAGGGCAGAAATGATACAATTTATGTACGAATTTTTTTGATAAAAAAAATTTTCAAACTTATAACATTTCGCAAATACAAAAAAAACAAATAAAAATAAAAATTTAAAGCTAAACAATCAACGATATGAAAAAATAGCTGTGAAATTGTATTAACTGCTTGTGCTCATTCAATATAATTAATATATATATATATTTTTTTTTGTTTGTTTCTCAAAATCAATATTTAATGCAAATAATCATTTTTCACATTGTAAATATATGTATTAAACAATATTTCCCTCTTCCACTCTCCCCTGTTTATTTAAAGACAGATGAGAACCAAAATTTTCAAAATTACAAAAAAACTATAACTTTACTTCTTACATTTCGATCAAATTTATTAATTATATAGGACAATCGATTCGTCTGGAAACAAGGAATCTTATAGTCGAAAAATTATTTTACTTAAATATTATAAAAGTACATTAAACTTGTAAAATTAAATATTTCGTTAAAACTTTGTAAGAAATTCAATTATAGGTATATATAATAGCTGATATTAGAATAATATGCCAAATTTCATGAGCAAGCAAAAGTGCAGAGATAGAAGATGTTGTTTTTTGAACGCGCTACAAAGTTAGCACAACAACTTTTTGAACTTTTTTGAAAAAACGAAAATTCAAATTTGGCGCTGAATAACGCGAGATATAAAAAACTAGCTGTAAATTTGACCTCAAGTGTTTCATAAAAGCGAAATTTTTCAAAATTACAAATAACAATAATTTCCTCAATATTCAATTAAAATCTTAAATATCAATCGAATCGTCTCGACTCAAGGAATCTTTCTTCCCTGTAATTAAGTTTCGAATTTTTATTATATTAAAACTTATAGTCGAAAAAGAAAAAAAAATGAGAGATTTCGAAAGCTTTCATGGAATTTTACAGTAATTCGTGCAATTTTAATACACTTTTAAGAATTAACTAAAGGATTTTAAAGGAATTTAAAATGTTTTGAAATTTTGAGGTATTTAAAGAGATTTCAACAAATTTCAAGTGTTATCCAAGGTTTAGATTTTAGAGAGGTATAGCAGGATTAAACTCTTTCAGACGTTTTGAAACATATTTAATGGAACCATTTAAAAAAAATAGAATTTTAGGTCTTGAAGTTTTAAAAGATTTTAAATGACTTTTTTTTGCTTAGCAGATGATTTCGGGGATGATACCAGAGTGGTAAAGGGATGAATCTCTGTTGGCTTTATTAAGCATCAAATGGAATAACTTAAAACAATAAAATTTTAGGTCTCGTGTCCTTTTCAAAAAAAAATTTCGATGTCGTAAATGTTGTGAACTTGTAAAATGACAACAATTTTTAGTAATATTTACATAACGGAGAAATGTAAGATTTTCATGTTAATTTATGCTTATGATCATTTTGAAAAATGATATCTTTAAATATCTTTAAATAGAAACCTGTAATATAAATTTGACGTCGATGCTAACTGATATGAATCTGGTTCGAGCCAGAGCCTACTAGATTATCCCACTTGAAATTAACTTATTGAGCATTCCATCTTGGAGGCTGTCAATATATTGACATTTTTAGAGTAAAATGTTCTTATTTAGCTAGTGCAGTGATTTTTTGATTTCAAGAATGTAAAAGAATTCCAGGAATCATAATCTCTGTTCTTTCTAAAATACAGAGGAATAGAGGACTTTTTCCAAAAATAGAGTACCTTCGGAGGACATTTTTTATTTAAAATAAAGGATAGTATATTTTAGGATTAATTTTTAATTACATTTTTAAATTAATTTTAGATTTAAAAAAATGTATTTAATAACAAATTTTTGATTTTTACGTATGTGCAATTGTGCATTATTATTTTTTTTTTCAAAAAGTAAAAATAAATTTAGTCATATGATAACACATGCCCTTAATTTTTTATGTTGGTGTGTAAATTAAAGCTTGAAATAGAGGAAATAGAGGACCAATTTGAAAATAGATGAAAATGAAAAGTTCATAGTGAATTCAGAAAAATTGTAAAGAACTCAAAAGAATTAAAAAGAGAAAAGAGAAAAACGTGGCATTTTAAAGATTATAAAACAGATTTTTAGGAATTTTTAAGGATCTTGTGTTTTTTTCTTTCAAAAGGTTTTCAAGAATTTTATAAGGTTTTAAAAAAGTTTAATGTATCAATCTTGAAACTCTTTCAATTCTTTAGAAATTCCTTTAAATCTCTTGAAATCCTTCAAGATGTCTTAATATTTTTTTAATCTTGTGAAATATTCTTGAAATCCTTAAATTTCTGAGAATTAAAAAAAAAATCTCTTTAATAAAATTTAAGGCATGATTTTTGATATAAGATCTTTATTTGGCATTTTTGAAAAAATGTCGTTTAAAGCGATTGTTTCAATAATGATTGATTTAGCGATAATTATCTAGCGATTATCACGCCCTAATTAAAAATGTAATAATCGACTCAATCGTTGTTTTCATTGTATAATCGTTGTACGTGCTAATAAAAAATAAAGATCACTCATGAAACTGTATGTTATTTCAAAAGTTTTTTAAAGAACTTTAAAGTTCGTCGTCGAACTGTTGAGACTTTTTAAGAGGTTTCTAAGAATTTTAATGTATCAAGAGATTTTTATAACGAATTTTGCGTTATTTTATGGAATCTTATGGAATTTAAAATAGTATAATTTTAAGGGGTTTTTAAAAAGTTTGAATGAACTTTGAAAGATTTAAAAATTGAAAAGTTTTCTTTGACAATTATAACGATTGTTATTGATATTTAAGGCATTTTAAGAGACTTTAAGGGATTCCAAAAGGACTTGAAGTAATTTTTATTTTCAAAGGATTTCGTAGATTTTACAGGGATGAAATCATTTGCTAGTAATATACCTGGCAATTTTCTTTCATGATTTTCGTCTTATAACAAGTTTGGGGGTGAAATTAGGCAGTCCTCTAGAACAGATATGGGGATGAAACTTTTTTTTTTAAAACACTTCATCATTTTTTAGTGATATATGATTTTCGACCATATGAAACCTATATGTCAATTGGAATTTGGGTGATATTCATGCGCCTTTTCAAGTAGTCGTTTCAATAATGATTAATTTATAGCGATTGATTTAGCGATAATCATTTAGGGATTATCATATATATGATAAAAAAATGTAATTATCGGTTCTATCGTTATTTTCATTGTCGAATTGTTGCACGTGCTAATAGAAAATACAGATCACTCGTGATATTGAAAAGATATTGAATTATATTGGGAAACTTGAAAGATTGAAAAATGGAGAGATCCCACTGCAGCGCGCTGTCTCCTTGTTTTCCTATCCACTCTATATAGGAATTACGAATACATGCTGGAATGCAGTTGGACGTCCATCATCAATCGCAGTTGCAAGTTTGCGACTCGACAACGATTGATTCTGACTCTTCGGGCTTTGGTAGGGGTGGATTTGGGGGCGGGAGGTAGGCAGGACAGAAATGTGCTTTATTGACTGCCTCGGGCAAAGTAGCCTTAGGTGTGCTTAAATACAAAGGTTCGATCTTTCAGCATGAAGATTTGACACAAAGATGCTGCGATGAAACTTGGCAAGGTTTTAACGATTAAATTTGGCTAGGAGAGGAAAAAATCTTCAACATAACATATTTCAATTGATCGAAAGAAAAATATACATAATCGATGATATGGTGGAAAAGTATTGTATATATCATACCCGGTTGGAAGTAAAAAGATAGAAAAGGATCTCTGTCCATTTCTTCCAAAAACAAAAATTTGAATATCTTTCCATCTCCCATATTCAATCATTTTTAAACCATAGTTTTAAACTTATTAATTTTTTTATTTTGAACATGCTGGAGCTGAATTTTAACATATTCATGAAGAAATGCATTCTCAAAATTTAGAAATTCAAAAAATTAAGACAATTCTTAACCCAACCTATTTATCTAACATCAGCCACCTCATCATGTGAAAGTCTATTATTGATTAAGCCTAACATTAAAGCTTTCCAAAAATGTGGCGTTAGAATTATACTAGGAGAAAACACATTCTGGACACAAATTTCTTCAACACAAGCTTGGCTGTATTCCACAAAACAGCAAGAATTAATAAGCGTTACCTTTCCAAACCAAAAAATGGAACGTGGACACATAACTAATTCTGGAATGTTATTAAGACTAAGAGCACAGGATGCATCGCAAGAACCAAAACTATACAACAGTATCTGGAATAAATGTGTACAAAAATACAGAGGAATACATAATAATGTCACTTGAACCCCAAACATTCATAGGAAATGTATAGGAGGATGCATTCGTGTCCTTGTTTTCCTATAGGGCAGTAGGAAAATAATTCAGAGAGGGGTGTTATGTTTTAACAACCAATATCACTCATCCAAAAGAGGTCTATCCCAACCTATCCATTGCCTATTCAACTCTATCTTTTTCAATCTCTGTTATCTCATCTATACATCTCTATCCCTTCCAATCTCTTTGTCAGTATAAGCACTAACCTATATCTCTATTAGAGTTATCCTATTCTTATCCTTTATCTTATCCTATACCTTGTCTAATACGTCTGACTATTGTCTAGTTTCTTGCATTAATATGGTTCTACTCTTTCAATCTTTAAATTTTTTATTTAAAACGGTTCTAATTATAATTAAAATGCATAAGTTACATGATTTTAGATTTTAAAAGAAATTCAAATTGCGAAAAGAGCCACAGCAGCGTTGAAATGATGAAGCATATAGAAATGGAAAATATATGTGATATAAAAAGATTTAAATGTCTGTATGGTACAAGGATAGATATGCATAGAAATATAAGGATTAAAAAATATATGGTTATGGTAGTATACTTCCGAGAAAGACAAAAATAACAAGAATCTTCTTGTTGAATATCACATGGATAGAAAGATAATGATTCAAATGGATGGAATTAGTATTTTCTATACCTCAAGAGAAATAGAAAAGGATTGAAATTAGTAGATTGCTTCCTAGTAGATTGCAAAAAAAAAGATAGAAAAGGATTGAGATAATTAGGATCGAATTGATTAGAGAAGGATACACATAAAGGTAAAGATTAACATGGATAAACTTGATAGTATACTTCAAAAGAGATGGAAAAAGATTGAAATGATTATACAAGGATAGATATGGATAAAATGATGGAGGTTGAAAATGATAAGCGTGGCATTAGACTGCAAAAGAGATAGGTAAGAATTCGAATAATTAGACAAAGGATAGAAATAGATTGAAATGAATGGATTGAAAAGGATTAGGTTTCTAGTAAATTTTAAAGTGGATAGAAAAGGATAAAGATAGTATATAGAGATGATCAGATTAAGGATAGAAAAGTAAAGATTGAAATGAATAGAATTGTTAGTAATATACTTCAAGAGAAATAGAAAAGGATTGAAATTATTTTATAAGGATGGATATGAATAAAATGGTATGGATTGAAAAGGATAGGCTTCCTAGTAGATTGTAGAAAGGATATAAAAGGATAGAGGTAATTAAATTTAAGGATGGATATAGATAGAAAGGTAAATATGTAAATGGATAGAATTGGTCATATACTTTAAGAGAGATAGAAAAAGATTGGAATAATTATACAAAGGATAAATATGGATAGGAAAGCAGGTATTAAAAAACATAGGCGCGGCAGTTGATTGCAAAAGGGATAGAAAAAGATTGATTTGGATAGACGAAGAATAAGGAAAGATTGGCGAAGATAAATGAAGGATATAAAAAGATAGAAAAGCGGAGATATAAAAGAGAAGAGGTTATTATGCAAATTAAAAAAGAGATAGAAGTAGATTGATATGGATTGGGAAGGATATATTTAGATAAAATTGTCCTTTCCATTTCAATCCTGACGATTGAAAAAGATTCAAATTGATAGACTTCCTATATTTTTAATTCCAACAGGACAATACTAAAAATTTATTCCAATGAGTTTTTCAATATCAGTAACGACATTTCAATAACTTGAGTGAATATTTCTACACAATTCATTGAAAATTCTTCGGTGAAAAAAGACTAAAAAAGAAGCAAGACTAAAAAACTACGGTTTCGTCCAAAAATTAAGTAATTAATTTTATTTCAGAGTATTTTGTTAATTTCACTTCAGAAACATCAATACATTTTAACTAAAAATGTCTGACAATTCTTGAAACTCTTCTAAAATTCCTATAAATCGTATAAAATCAAAAAAATTCAATATAAAAACCTTTAAAATCCCTCAAGATTCCTAATTTCTAAAAGGTCTTTTGATATCTTAAAATTTTTCCAAATCTCTTAAATACCTAGACATATTTTGGTATCTCTTAAAAATACACGAAATCTTTTCAAATTCGCAAAAATCACTTGGAAAATGCCTTAAAATTCCATACAATATAAATTTTTTGATAGTATAAAACTTTATGAAATCCTTAAAAATAATACTAATCTTTTCGGATATCCTATAATATCTCTTGAAATTCCTTAAATTCCTTGAATTCAACGACAACCTTTAAAATACCTAAAAAAATGTTTGAAATGGCTTCTCTTAAAAACTTTCGAAATCCAAAAATGCAGTGGACACTGAGAATTTGATGGATTATCCTCTCAATTTAATTTTTAACTAACATTTCTTGCTGTCAGTACCCTAATTTTGAGAATATTCCTAAAAAAAAAATTATTATACGCACCCTGCTTTTTCTCTTATACACATTAATAAGAATTTAGAAGAAGTACTTCAGCTTACCTGCAACATAAAAAGAGAGCTTATTATCATTTGTTATTCACCTCATTAGTCAATAATCATTATATTCATTTGACCTTCTTTTGAATTGAATAAACATAACAAACATACTTTCGCGTTTTCTTATCTCTAGTGACTTGGTTTTCTCTAAAGGTTTTCAAGTAATGATTCACTTGAGGTGATACATCAGGTGCTAAAATTTACGAGAGAAATTCTCTTTCCTCCAACATCAATCCTCAAATTGAAAGTACCCTCCTTGCTTTAGTACCAGTTTTCAACGACCCATTGACGGATATAGAAATCAAATTCTATAGATTGAATTATCTATACAATACAATATTTCCAGTATTTCCGCTTGGATCAATAAATTTAATGCGCTTTTGCTGCAACTAATGATTAAAGAAACAAGTTGAATAATTAACTGAAAAAGGCTTGGAAAACATTTATACTATGTTTTCAGAAAGGTTAGTACGATATTTTATGCTATACGAAATATTTCTAAACAGACTATTCGAGCCAAAAACATATATTCATTTAAGAATTCCTCTCGGGATCCCCAATTTATGTTTTCGGAAAATATAGTACAATTTTTTCCGAAGCACGCTACCATAGACAAAAACATTTACCCATTTCAAGACTCGTCCATTTTTTTGTTGAAAATATAGTACAGCACATCCCTAAATATACTACCTTAATCAAAAATATTAATATTTTTAGTTTTGGCTGTATTGTACTATATTAAAAAAAGTAGGTCTTGAATTGGGTCAATGTTTTTGGATGGGGTAGTATGCTTAGGGAAATATTGTACTATATTTTCCGAAAACATAAATTGAGGGTCCCAATGACAATTTTAGGGTAGTATTTTAGAGATGTATTGTACCTGATTGTACTATATTTGGTAAAAACATAAGCGAGGGTCTATAGAATCATAGGGTATGTATCATTTGTACATTATACTAGGCTATTTAATGTACTAAATATATTATTCCAACCAAAAACATTGATCAATGACCAGACCCTCGTCTATGTTTTCTTGAAATATAGTACAATACAGCCCTATATATACTACCCTAACCTTAAAATCGATCTAGATCGATACCGCCACCGATATCAAACCAAAAATATTGGATCCATATTGAGTCTCAACCTGTGTTTCCAGAAATATATTGACCTAACTAAAAACATGTTTACATATCTAAAGCCTCGTCTGTGTTTTCGGTAAGTATAGTACCATAAATTCTTTATCAGTTCAAGAGCAACTATGTACTCTCCTAGCCAAGAACATTAGTTCATGCGTCGAAAATAAAAAATATTGGTCCACATTTAGATGTCCTGGTGATGTTTTTGGAAAAAATAGTATAATATTGTACCTAAAAAATTACTCTTACCAAAAAGGCTTGCAAGTTGCAACGTATTTAGTGAAGAGAAAGGTGGGACTGAGTTCAAGGTCTTTCCGCTTTTATAGTTGGTTGGTTTAATTCTAGCGAAGGAGTTCTCAGAGAGACGAAAATATAAAGGCGATGACGGAGAAGGATGCATGAACCCTCGTGAAATCGAGAGGAGCCATCCAGGGGTGTGACCTATTCTCTCCTCGATCGATCATGTTGCACATATAGGTTATGTATTGACGACCATTGCCATCACACCTGGTCACACTGCCGCGATCAACCCTCAAGAACCTTTCTACCTGTCTCTTCGTTTCCCCGATCAGCGTCGAGCAAAAAGCTTTAGTACCCAGCTTGCCAATTCCAGGTACGTGCTTGGTATATAGACGATTATTACGTCTCTAGGTCTATACTAAGGACAAGAATTTCGCATCCAGAAGTAACTGTCAGTTTCACTACGAACAAGATTCTCAAAACTCTCGACTTAAAGAGAAGCTTTACGATCTAAAATGACAATTACATTTCTTTCTATATTATAAAAAGATCTCACGAAAAGATTGACCCATATGAAGAACCAGTACCCACGTTTTTGAAAAGAGTAGTACATAATAGTATAATATGGTAATACATGTGTTGCTCTAATAAAAACATTGACCCATATAAAGATTCGCCTTCTATGTTTATGGAAAAGATAGTATGATATTATACTCATTATATACAACCCTACTGAAAAACATCAACCCATTTCCAAACACTTCACTATACCATACATGTTTACCATACATAGTACTGTATTTTTCAAGAACTCTTATGTTTAGAAAAAGGTTATAGTTTCATATTATGCCAAATTGAGCCAAAAACATTCATCTTAATGGAGACCCTTCTATGTTTTTGAAAGAGATTCCGAAATATACTACCCTATAGCGAGAAAACATTGAGACATGGAATCTCCCATTTCGGTTTTCGATAAGGGTAATACAATATTTTTCTAGAGCTCTTAAGTTTTTAGAAAAAATAGTAGATAAAATTCTAATAAATATATTGCCTCAAAGTCAATATTTTTATATTGACTCTAGACTCTACCTATTTTTTAGGAATATAATAGAATATATCTCTAAATATATTAATCTAGCCAAAAACATTGGCTAAAGTCGAGGTATTACTTTAACCAAAAACATTGGCCCATATAAAATTTTAATTTAATATATTACCCTAATAAAAGACATGTACCCAGTTTTCGAAGTAAAAGTACAAAATCGAATTTTGATTTTTAATATTTTGAGAATATATTCATGAGGGGGTGAACTAAGAATAAAATAATACACGATAAATATGAAAATTAGTGTATTGGTGGAGTAAATAATTAATCCAACCCTCTCTATCAAATATTGAATGAAACTCACTGTCTTGACATTGTAGTTGCCGTGAAAATCTGTATAAGAAGAGAAAGGAGAGCTTCATAGGTTGCATGCTATGCGCTAGTTAACAATCGAGGGTTGCATTTATGAATAAGGCTGATAGAGTTAAGGTCACAGACAATGAACCTCGCCCTAGTTCAGGGGCTTGTTTCCTCAGCATATATAGGTATGATATACAATTATACATTAAATGAGACGTTGCAGTAAAAAAAACTCCAATCTCCAAAAACTTGAATCTCCTTGATTCCAAAATTAGGGACTGATGAGTGTTTCATTAGGCCCTAATTTTCGAATCAATGAACTTATGAAACACAAAACATTCAAAGTATACCTACCAATTTTTCCTAGAAACTTCTTGATATCCCTTAAAGTTCACTGAAATCTTGTAAAATTTCACGAAAATATTTAAATATCCTTAACTCATGAAGAAATTTTGATAGGATCCTAATGCGGTTCTGGCCAGCTTTCCCTGGTTCTAGTGGGGTCCTGATCTGGAAAACTGGAAACGACCCTACAAGGCGCGTCACGCCCTCACGGGTAAATACCCCATGTAGAAAAACTGATCAATACCCCATCACGATTAAAAAACTATGCTGGATTCATTACTTACAATATTTGATTAATTAACTAGTTTCTTTTCTGACAAAAAATGCTATTATAAAAAAGAGGTAATAATTATATTGAAACAAGTGGTTTTAGGGAGCTTTTAAAATAGTTCAAAATAATTCACGGGAGTTTCAAGATTTTAGAGTATGTTAATTAAAGTTTTTTTTTAAGTATAATTTCAAAGGATTCTAAATGATATTTAAGAATGTTTAGGGATTTTCAAAAATATCTCAAAAGCCAATTTAATGAATCTTAAAGGGAAATCAAGAAATTTGGAATGATTCTTTAAATTCAAAATTTAATTTAAAAGGATTTTAAGAATTCTTACAAGATTTCAAGAAATTTTACAAGATTTAAAACATGAAAACTGTCCAAATTATTTCAAGTAATTTTAAGGAATTTAAGGGGATTTAAAATAATTACAGGTGATTTTACAAGATTTTAAAGATATCAAGATTTCCTAAAGGATTTCAAGAAAAAAGCGATTTGAATAGATTTAAAGAGATTCGAAATGATTCTAGGGAATTTAAAAGAAATTCAAAAGAGTTTCAAAATTTTCATTTATTTTACAATATTTGTAAATTAGTCCACGGGATTTATTAAAAAATTTCAAAGAACTTTAACAGAATATAAAAATTTTAAGAATTTTCAAGATATGGCAGAGCTATAAAAGCATGTTAAAGGATTTCAAGAGATTTCAAGTGATTTTAAGGAATCTCAAAAAATTAAAAAAAGGTTCAACATTTTGAAGTAGTTTGAAAACGAAAAATGTTTTTGAATTCCTTAAAATCTGTTAAATCTATTGAAATATGCTGAAATTTGTTGAAATCCCTTGACCCCATTTGAAATCTTTTGAAATTTTTTGAGATCTTTTCAAAAATCCTTTTAAATCTCTATACTTCTTAAAAATTATGAAAAAAAATATGATCATAAAATGTATTGTAATAATAATTTTATTCAAAAACCATATAACCAAATAACCACATTTTATTTAAAGTGATTCTAGGTAATTTCAAAGAATTTTAAGAAATTTTATAAGATTTCAAAGATATCAAGATTTCCAAAAGGATTTCAGGAGAATTTAAAGAGATTTTAAGTGATTTTAGGGGATTTAAAGAGATTTCAAGAGAGTTTATGTAATCTTAAAGAGTTTTTATGGAATTTCAAAAAAAAAATTCAAAATAGTTTCAGGATTTTCAATTATTTTTAAATAGTTGTATACCCTTAATATTCTAAGGGATTGCTAAATATATTAAAACATTTCGAAGGATTTTCAAGAAATTGCAGTTATCAAAATATGTGAAAGGATTTACAAACTCTTTTAATCTTTTGAAATTTCTTTACATGTTTAATTGATAACAAATTATGAAAAAAATATAGTCATAAAATGTAGTCTAAAATAATAATTTTCATGAAAACCTGTTTAAAGTTCCTAGACATATTATGTCCGTATTTGTTAACAATACACAATATTAGTTAAATTTTATATATATATATATATAAAGATAACCATCTTTTATCTTTGACGTGGAAAATTCTTCAATGCCCTGTTTCATTATCAACAATATCTCAGTTTTATTACTTAATTTTAAGGTGGGAATACCACTGTAATATATTATAATTTTATATATATATATATAATATCAGATAATATTTTATGATATTTTATTTATTTTTATATTTGGGCTTTCAAATTACGATTGGCAGTTCAAAGGTAAAATTCACCCTTTACGCTTAAAGTGAAGGCGACATTTTTAGTCCGCCATCTTGAATTTTGCAACTTCGACCTCAAATTTCGATTCAGTGACGTCAAAAAACCCTACTAAGCATTTTTACTTTAAACTCACTCCACTGATTCCAATTCAAACGTGAAAACCACCTCTCGCATGCGAGGGGTAGTTTCTACCCTTATACTTTAACCTTTACCGATATAAAAAAAGAATGCGGGTCGATTATTTTCCAAAATCCTACAGGGATTACTACACAGATTTTTTTATTAATACATTGTATGTTTTTAAGTCATTTCGTTCATCAATAATGTATAAAAAATATAGATATTCTTGTTTCAATATTTAAGGAATGATTAAACTACCCTGACAATAAATTCTAATTCAAATTCTGCTAAAAGACGCTTTCTGTGTATGTTTTAAAGTGATTAGTTGATCAGTAATGTATTAATAGAAAAATCGCTGGTGCTTTATCTCGTATAAAATATCGATTTTCTTATTTCAATAATCAAGGGATGATTGAACTACCCTGACAACAAATTCTAATGCAAGTCCTGCTAAAAGACGCTTCCTATGATGTTTTTAAGTGATTCTGTGGGCCTGATCTGTGGTGTTTTATTCCTTATGAAATGTAATTTCTCTGCTTCTCTAATTAAGGGATGATTAAACAACCCTTTATAAAAATTCAAAGACATATGCTTGTAAAGTACACCTCGCCTATACTTACTTTAATATGATTCCTATCCTCATTTGCGATTTTATTTATTAAGAAATGTCGATATTCCAGATTCATTCGTCAAGGGATGATATAAAACAACCCTTGAAGTAAATTCAGAAATATATTCTTGCTATGCACGCCTCTCCTACTTATTTGAAAAGTGATTTCATACCGTAGCAGTTGAATAAAAAAACTCTAGTGATTTTGGCTACTTATAAGAAATGATGATTTCCATGCTTTGGACGTTTAAGGTATGAAAACACCATGAAAACATGCTGTATATCCAAAAAATCATTTATCTTTCTAGTTAGTGGATATGCAACTGTTTTTGTTATCGGTAAGTCTGATTGTCATAATCGAAACTTTGACAATTGTAGATTATCAATAGATTTCAAAAGATTTAACATATTTTAAAAAGTCCAATAACATTTTTTCTTATTGAAGTACTTTAAAATCTTGAATTTTTTGAAATTCCTTAAAATCATTTGAAATCTCTTGAAATCCTTTAAAATTCTTTGATAACTCTGAAACTTCTTGAAAATTCGTTTTTATAGTATTTTGAAAATGAAAAACCCCTTACAATATTTACAAATATTTTTAAATAATTGAAAATTAATTAATTCTTGAATATCATTTAAAATCCCTGGAAATACTTTAACAAATTTTTTCAATTACTTCAAAATTTTCAAACTCATTTGAAATCTTTTAAAATTCTTATAAAATTCTTTAAAACCACTTGCAGTCTATTGAAATCGCGTTAAATTAATTTAAATCACATGGAATCACTTGAAATCGTTTTGAAAATCCTTTAAAATACTTTGATATAATTTAAAATCTCTTGAAATACCTGAAAAAATGTTTAAATCACTTGAAATTTATTTAAATCGCTTTAAATTAATTTTAATCTATAAATTCTCTTTAATCTCTTTCTTAATATCCTTTTAAATTATCTAGAGTCACTTGAAATTTCCTGCGACTCCCTTAAGTACTTTAAGGGCATGCTCTAAGCAGACCACGTGACCAAATTAGTTGCAATTTTTTTCCGTGTTCACCACATCCAAACGC
>JAUESI010000028.1:211700-225949 GCA_032275145.1 Synergus laeviventris | reverse complement strand
GCGGCTCTTCAAGTCGGCACAAGCGTTTTTCATTGAATCCTGTATCCAGTGTCAGAGTGTATTATATATATCAGTGGTATAATTAGATAAAAATAAATATTTTTTTAGTGACAAAAACTAAATGTAGTGGCAACACTGGTTTTTCAAAATGGTGGCGAGTTTCATCTCTGGGACCTCTGGAGTCTGGCACTGTCGTCACTGTGTACATTGGGACACTAGTTCACATTAAGCTGTAATTGTGTTTCTGTTTGTCAAATTGATTTGGAGAATAATTTTTTCTTATCTTTTAACTCGGGAGTGACTCGATTCTAAGAGAATTTTAAACTGTGGTTTCACCGGGAAACAATGAATACGAAGAAGAATAAAAAGCACAAAAGAGACAGACAAGAAGGTGAGAAAGATCAAGTGAAAGGGAGTGAGAAAAAATAAAAAGCACTTAAGTGCCTAGAGTTGTGGTTTGAATCTTCGTGGGTTCGAAATACACATTTTCATATTTCGATTTTTCTGTTCTTCTTAAATTTCAAATCAAGATTCAAGTCCATTTCTCTGTTTTATGGACAATAATTGGTAATTGGCATTGTAATAAAGTTTGGTTAGGAACGTTGCTTATGTGAATCGGAGTAGAGTAACTTTTTAAATTGTTTATTATTCTAAAAAAAACCAAATTAAACTTATAATCTAGAAATAAAATTAGTGGCTATTATATTTAATTATAATAAAAGTATTTCTTTGATCACAAGTTACCTGGGTACAAATTATAATAAAGATTGCAGTGAAAATTAGGTTGTGTTGTTCTGAAATGTTTATGTTAACATAAAACTGATATTTCACTTTTTTATTGTAACATTTGGACACAATTGTTACAACTACAACTTATTTTCAATTTGTCCGTCAATATTTGACAATTTTCATTCAAATCGAAAGACTAAAGGCTAATAATATACAATTTATTTTAAAACATTTAAAGTCAAATTATTTAAATTGGTACACCAAAAAATGTACAATTTGATAATAATTTATAAATTTCATAAGTTTTATATTGATAAAAATATTTCTTCGGAAATTATAAATCAATTTTTAAATAAAATATAGTGATAGATATTTGAACGAAGATATTATATACGACCAACAGTTTGATAAAACGCAAAATTCAAGGTTGCCAACGAATACTTTTACGTATTTGCAACTTATCTTTATATTACATAAAAATTTTAAATGGTTTAATTCTGAACTTTGGACTCATTGGAGTTTAAGTTGTTTATTTATAAACACTTTATGTTTAGAGAGATTAGATACATTTTTTCTACACAGCTTCTTCAGTAAAACATGTCAATTTCAAGGCTTTCAAACATAAGAATAATTGTTTGATATCTGTATATTTATATATTTTTTTCATTCAATAATATTAAGCTCCTTACTATTAATTTTATGGCATTTAACTCTTATCGATGATTCTTGGCCAAATTACAAGTTTTTGTTGGAGACACTTCTTAATTTTGAATAAATAATTAAAACATTTCGATGGTAAAATCAGAATTAAGGGTGTTGAGTTCAAGTTTTAACGTCAAAATGGGATCTTCTCATTATACTCAATAAATATTAGAAATAGATATTTTTTGTTCTAGCATTATTTACGTATTATATAAAATTATGCATACAGAGCGAAAAAATATTTTATTTGAGTGCTTTTTGCGCAAAACGAAGAATTTGAAATCTGACCTCAAAATTTAATTCTTTTCATTTTACTGAAAAGGTTTAAAATCATATTTTTTCTTTCTGTATAGATATATTTATTTAAAACTTGAATAGCGCTACCAATCGAAAAAATATTGAATTATAATACTTAAAATATTTGTTGAATCACAATGAGGAAATCAAATTTTGAAGTTAGAACTTAGTTTCAGCGACCTTAACCGCGGGGATAGTAAAGTTTTGCTAAAAATGAATTAAGAATATTACACACAGGAATATTGACATCATTTTCACCACAGACTAAGTGAAAATAATTTCGGGGGTTATGCAAGGTGGATTGAAAGCTTAAGGGAATAGTCTGCATCAACTGATAGAACTTAAAAGTAAGTCAGGTGTAATAGAAGATGGGCTGCACGACATAAGCTTTTTGACTTCTTAAAATTGAAATTTGGAATTGAAAACGGTTTTTAAAGCGTTGTTCCTTTTTACTGTATTGTTTAACAGTCGATTTTGCAAACTTGAATAACAATAAATGAATTGCTTAGCTTATATACTTTCCATTGCAAAAGCCGATATAAATTCAATGCTGTTTTCCTAACTATACTTTTCCAATTTAATAACATAACAATAAAAATTTTCTTTTATTCTTCAGCTTTTTTCAAAGTTAACCCAGTCTACCTTCGTCTTGCTTCCAGCTCGTTAAAAGTGAAAACGAGGTCACTTTTGCCTTTCAAAATCAATTGGTAGGGTTACCAAAACCCGAATAATTTTTACTTAAAGAGATGCATTTTCGTCTCTTGTTTTACTGACTCCCTTTTTCCAACTACCAAGTACTCGATATTGATGAACTTTCTTGCAGTATTTTTGCATGAAAAATGGAGAGAGGTGGCTAAAATTCTAGGCTTTAAATTGAATTTACTGCAACTTTAATTGCCTCTTTCCTAAAGACGTTGGATCCAAGATCTTCATTTTACTCAACAAATATTATAATTAAATATATTTTCCCTTTATAGACATATTCTTTATGAAAATATAAGTGTGGCTATAGAATGAAAAAATACTTAATTTTAACACTTTTTTGCATAAAATAATTCGAACTTCAAAGTTCAATCTCTTTATTTTATCAGAAAAATATTAAACCTAGGCTTTGTACCGACAATTATATTTAAAAAATGAGTACCGCCAAACAGCGAAAAAATATCTATAATATTTCTTGAGTAAAATGAGGAAATTCAATTTTCAGCGTGGATATTTTTTTTAGTATCTAGAAAAGAGTTTCTTATATATTTAAAAAGTCACCTTGTTGAGTAATTTTCTTATCTTTCTTTTGGCAGATTACTCGACACCGGACAAACCACCAGGTTTGAAACTAATTTTGAAGGTCGGTGCAAATAGCGGAACCCCTGAGCACGGTTCCGAGTCTCCCAGCCAAGCCGCCATGCTCTCACAACACTATCAGCAGCAATTAGGGCTCAATTACTCTGTTACTCAGGGCGATTCTGAGTATGATAAGTCAGTATAATCGCATACCTTTATAGCCTTAAATATTTTAAATACCTTAAATATCTCGAAAAATTTGATAAATTTCACGAAAACGTTTAAAATTCATTTAAAAAATCTTGATATAAAATTACACGAGATCTCTTAGAATTCCACAAAATCCTTTAGAATTCTTAAAATTCCACAAAATCATTTTAAAAAAATATTTGAAATTTTTTTAATTCTTTTAAATAAATTAAAAAAATTCTTTTCATATCCTGAAATTCCTGAAATTCTCTTAAAATTCCTAGAAATTAGTTTAAAACTCTACAAAATCCTTTAAAATTCTACGAAATTTCTTAGATTTTCACAAAATCCTTTAAAGTTATTTAAAGAAAACATTTGAAATCCCTTAAAATTCCAAAAAAAGCCTTCAAATTAATTTAAAAAATTCTTTTGATCCCTTAAAATTTGCAATATTGAGTCAGTCAATAAGAAAAGCTGGAAATGAGAATAAATTAATGTTCTTATTAAAAAATCTTTTCATATTAGGTATATGGGTCACAAGAAGTTGAAAAAGAAGAAGAAAAAGAAGGACAAAAGACATAAACACCACCACAAAGACAGGAAACGGAAACGAGAAGAGTCGAGTCAAGAATCAGTTGGCGATGGAGACGAGAGTCTACTAGAGGTGCCGAAGAAAATAGCAAATCAACAACTGATGCCTCCAAGGCCTCCAAATACGGACCTTAGGATTGGAGCTTCACCAGTGACAAGTGGACTTTCTCCACATCGCGAACCCAGAACCTGCGTCCTTAGAAAAATAGCCGAGCGAACTCCTCTTCAACGATTACTTGAGCATTTGTTGAAATCTATGGAAAAACGAGACCCTCAACAATTTTTCGCTTGGCCTGTGACTGATAATATCGCACCCGGCTACTCACAAATTATTTCAAATCCGATGGACTTCAGCACTATCAAGCAGAAGATTGATGACAATAATTATCAAAATCTCAACGAATTCATTGATGATTTTAAACTCATGTGCAACAACGCGATGACTTACAATCATCAAGATACTATTTATTATAAAGCAGCGAAAAAGCTTTTGCATGTTGGATTAAAAATGGTCACACCTGAAAAGTTGCGACAACTCAGGCCAGTTTTAACGTACATGCATGATATTACGAAGGAAGAACTCGGTTTCGAATTGGGAGTTGAGGATCCAAATAATCCGGACATTCTTGTGACTGAGGAACAAATTGAGAAAGAAAGAGAACAAGAAGAGAGAAATGAAGAAGCCGAAGAGTTAAGGAAGGAAAATCAGAGGAAAATGAGACTTGCAAGTTTGGGTAAATTTGAAGCGATACCTGACGATCTTACACCTGATGAAATTTTGAAACAGGCCAAAAGTGCTGCAAAAGCGGCGGCGGAAAAGTTAAACATGAAGAGGTATGGGTCGAAAATGGGATTTTTGAGACAAAAGAAAGATGGGACTACGAGTCTTCAAATTATTGTTCCTGGCGATGGAGTCATTCCAGGAACGAATCAACGTCCAGTTTCCTTGGGACAACTAATAGGTAAGAACTTTATTTTATACGCATACAGTTTTCTACTAACCAGGAAAAACAAAAACCAGGACATAACCGCGGGGTCAACAACTCTGAATTTTCGTATACTTGAGAATCAAGGTGATTACAAAAGATTTCAAGATATTTTAAAAGATTAAAAAAATCAATATAAAGTTTAAGTGATTTAACTGATTTTAATGAATTCTCAAAAAAATGTCAAAGATATATTAAAATATTTTGAGTGATTTCAATAAATTTTAAAAATTTCCAAAACTTCCCAAAGATTTCAGGAGATTTAACAGAATTTAAAGAATTTTAATTTAAAATTACTAAATAAATCTTTTCAATTTCCATAAAATCCTTTTAATTCAGTTAAAAATTAACAAACTTCCTTTAAATGACTTTTCAAAGCCCTCAAAATTAATTGAAAAAATCTAGAGGTATCTAAGAATTCCACGTCATTAAAAATTTATTTTTTCAAATCTTGGATTCCATCAAAATTACACAAAACTGTTAATATTCCTGAAAATTATATGAAAACCTTTAAAAGTCTTTTTAAAATTAACATTTTATAAAATTCCGTAAAAACCTTTAAAAAAATATTTTGGTATCATAAAATTCGACAAAACTCTTTAAAATCCTTCAAAGTTCATTTTAAAATATCTTTTAATACTTGCAAATTCCACAAAATCCCTTTAAATTCTTTAAAAAATCTCTTGGTGTTCTTAAGGTTTCATGCACAAATTTTTATTCTTCAAAACCTTTTTCTGTTCCTTAAAATTACGTGGAATATTTTTAAAATCCTGAAAATCTTTTTATGTACATTAAAATTCAGTTCGTGCAATTTTGAGGAATATTAAAAATTTCTTTAAAAACTTTTAAAATTTGATATAATTCCGCGCAAAAATTGTTTAAAAATCTTTTGATGTAAAATTTCACGAAGACCTTTAAAATTCTTTTCAAAAAAACTTTTAAAAACTCCTTTAAATACATTTTTAATATCTTAAAATATTAAAATCATTTGAAATCTCTTGACGTTTTTTTAAAATGATTTGAAATCTCTTGATATCTGTAGAAATTTTTGAAAATTCCTAGAATTATATTGAAACCGCTTGAAAAGTATTTCATCTGTGCGTTGAATTAAAGAAGATTTAAAACTTTCCACCGGCAAAAACCTGGGAATTCAGTGAGCGAAAATTAGTAGACACCCTAACATACTAATGAATTTTTATTTTCAATAACAAAATAAATGTTGTTTGCTAATAGGTAAATTGAGTCATGGAACTGGATCTTTGGCGGGATTTAGAGAAGACAGAAGGAATATGTCGAAGCCAGTGAAGCCTCTTTATTATGGAGCATTTGGTTCCTATGCACCAAGTTATGATTCGACTTTTGCTAATCTTACGAAAGACGAATCCGACTTAGTTTACCAAACCTACGGCGACGAGACTGCGGTACAATACGCTGAATCGATTCTTGATTTTGCGAAGGATTGCGATTACACCTTGAATATGGTTGACGAACTCTTAGATATCTTGACAGGAGGTGAGCATAGGAAGACTAAGAAGTTCCTTGATGAGAAACGTAGGCTGAAGGAAGAGGAAGAGAAGATCAAGCATCTGCTTGAAAAACCGATTCAAGATGTTAATCGAAATTCTCAACTTGAGAAAGTGAAGGTTGATGTTGATCAGCTGAAGTCGCTTTCGGAACTCGGAATTGACATCAACTTCCTTGCTAATATAGGTAAGATATTTTTAGCAGTGTTTGACAGGTTTGACAATAAATAGTTACTCTTTTTTAACTGTAACGTAACGTCGTTACTTTGTTTTGAAGTAAATATAACGAAAATTTAAGATGCAAATACTGTTACTTTAATCAGTTTCGAAATTAGATTTTATTCATTTTAATTCGTGCTTTTAATTCCTTAACTTTGAAGTAAAGTTAAAAATAAATGTGTAATGTGTTTCTGACTGACAAATCTTTTAAAAATTTTATTTTAAGGGTGTTGGTGCCTAAGTACTAATGTCCAAATTCGATTTCTTCAGTTTATTTAACAAATGTTAAAATTAAATATTTTCTCCCTCTCTAGTGGTACTTATTTTTCAAATATAACTATGTGTAAAAAGCGAAAAAATTTCTAGTTTTTTTTTTACATTTTTTGAAAATGGAGTGATGGAAATTTTTTTTTATACTTTGAATTCTTCGTTGTATGCAAAAATTATTAAAATGAAATATTTTTTCACTCTATAGCATTATATATTATCATTTTCATTTAATAAGTTAGTCACATAATATGTATAGCCGATAAAATATATTCAATATAAATAATGTGTTATTAAATAATAAAGGTCTCCAAGAACTTTTTGTTTTTAATTAAATAGTAGAAACGATATTTTAGCAATGAAAAATGTAATAATTTTCTTCCTCTTTACAGAAGAAGAATTGAAACTGACCGATGATCGTGCGAGCTTACAAAGTCGTCTGGAGGATACTTCACAGTTATTGAGTCACCTTCAACAAGTCCAACATGATCGTCTTTCAGCTTTGCCACCCGCTCATCTGACGAATGTAATAAAACCAAAAGAGAACGAAGTATCCTTAGCTGAAAAGATCACGGAAAACTTGACAGAGATTTCGAAGAAGTTACCTCCATCAGCAATTGCTCCAGTGGATGGCTTGAGAAAAGCGATGGGTATAGCACCTGTTGGTGGAGCCGAGCCTATGGATGTTGAACCAATTACACACAATCCTTCCATTGTTACAGACACATCTCTCGCGAATGTGAATCAAATCGCAGATAGTTTATTACCGACTCCTCCTGTCGATGGCCAAATGCAAATAAATATTAATCAAGCGTCGTCATTATTAAGTGCGGGCGAGTCCACCGGTGTTCCAGATTTAGAATCCGAACTCCGAGAATTCCTTGAGAGTGATCCTACGTTAGGTCATTCTCCTTTACACGATGATAAGACTTTAGAAGATATACTGTCCGAATCTTAGTGACTTACAGTTGTGATTTAAGTATCCAATAGGATGTACAAAGTACGCATTTTCAGGATAAATATAATATTAAATATTATATTATATGAACAGTACATGATACTTTACCATACTAGGCCATTTACCTCCGTTTCATACAGTCGGAGGGAAATGACTTAGTTTTAGAGAGAAATACACTCGGATTCCCATAGCAGTCACGTCTCGTTTGGTTATTTACTCTGCCACTGACAATAGATCTATTGAGCTCACGGCGCCTGAGGAGTAAGGATAGGTGCTGCTCACCGAGCCTCTTATTCGACCCCTTAACCTCCCCTCATCCATATTTGAGAACAAACCCGAAGTCAGCAAAAGGATTGACTACTATGGGAGTTCGAGTGTATTTATTATTACCAACGTAAAGTTGGAGAAACTGAATTACTGTTGCAGTAAAGTATCACAAGCACTTAAATGTGTTGGATTTACGTTCTAACTTCAAAATTCTATTTGTTCATTTTATGCAGCAAATATTATATACTACCTGTCAGAATTGTCAGTTAAAAACTGTTTTTTGATGATCGTTTATCTTCTCTTAATTTAATTTCATCAAAGATTACATTTTTCTTTTATGTAAGTTAAGAGCTATCAAAATTCGTCTTAAAATAAGTCCAGGATGAAGTTACTTTGTCAATTTTTGAAAAAGATATTGTATTTTGAATTCTTCGTTTTATGCAAATAGTATATTACAATACTTGGCCAGAAAGTTGGATTTAAGCCGTGGTCCCATATCCAGCATGTTAGGGCATCCAGCATTTTCTGGCCGTGTGTTGTATACTATTTTTCTTCATGCCCACCCGAGAGTACGTGCAATAATTAAAAAATAAAGCGTTGTCATCTGCTAGCTCGCCCTCAGCTCTGTGTATATCTATCGTTTTACATTCGGGCCGGTTCCCGGCCAACTTACGTAGGCGTAACGCGACGCGGCTGCTGCTTAGTGCTTACTTTATCATCAGGGATGGGAGGAATTTGCTCACACGACATTTGCTTTACTGGGCAGTAAAATTATCGTATTATCTGAATAAATGGAGAAAAAATATTGGAAAGGTTACAGTCACTTTTTGAGTTGCCATGTAGCTAGAAATAGAAACCTTTAGCTGTTTTCCATTCCATGCTGTTTTCACTGAAAGGGAAATGGACCGCCGGAGTCGGCGCAGTGCAGCTGAGTAATAGTAATTTCTATTGGCCAGTTGCATTACTTGCACCCTCATCTCTGCTTGCACCAGAGATCTCTACTTGCACTGCGCCGATTAGGTATTTCACGTTGTGATGTAATAATCCAAAATAGCCGTACGCTGGTGCATAAACATTGGCACCAAAAAAATATTTTTAGTTTCTGAAAAACTATTTAATAAAATATTAAAATCGCAATTCTGCTGGCAAACCGTAAAAGAAGCTCTTTCCGGAGAGACATAAGGCCGGGATCACTACGTACTTTCGGGTAAGGGATGAAGAAAAACTATTGAAGTTAAGTTAAATATTTTTTTCGCTCTATAGCCTCACTTTTATTTTCAAATAGAATATGTCGTGCGAGTTTGAATCCAACACTCTTAAGGGGGAAAATCCAAATTTTATGAAAATATTTCACGTTTAATTATTATAATTGAAAAACAGTTTGTAATTTTTTTGTTCAGTCAAACTTTTAAATGAGGAAGACCCAGCATCTTTAAAATGACCCTAGAAACTGAAAAAATGTAATAATTTATAACTTAAAACGCGACATGAAATTTCGCGAACATATTCATTCAGCCTTATATTTTCGATTTTTAATAGAAAGGAGAACTTCTTGGATTTCGTTTTATGGCGGACATACATCCTTATTAATCATAACTTAACGTGATCATCGAAAAACAAATCAACTCACAATTCTGACCAGTAGTATAATTCGATGTATTTTCGTTCTGTATACATAATATTTTTTTCAAATGTAAGGGTATCTATAGAGCAAGAAAATATTTAATTTCAATAAAGTTCCGAATAATTGCAGATCTCATCGAAATACACATTATTTGTTTCATATCTTTTTTTCTGCAAGTGATATAGTTTCCTCGAAAGTTCGGAAAATTATCCTCTCTATGGGTGTAGTTTCGAATATCTGTCTATAGCTTTGTATTCCGAATATTTGTTTGTGTGATGTTTTTCAAAGAGCACGTCCTAATCAATGTGATACTTTTACAGTATTTATGAGAACCTACACTGAATTTTTCGAAGAAATCGCCAATTAAGTGTATTTTAGATTTAAAAAAAAAAGTACACTATACATTATCAATCGGAAAAGATTTTTTATACATTTTTTTCTGAATCATTTAAAATTTCATCAGAGAAGGTAAAATAGCATTTTTTATATTTAGGAGAACATTGGAAAACTTTTACGCTTCGAGTCTTCCGCCAAAGCAGCTGGAGAATTAGTCAGTCTTCCGGAATATTGTACGAAATTAGCAACTGATCAAAAAGATATATTTTATTTAGCAGCACTAAGGTAATTTTCCACTTTGTTAAATTTCATAATAGATTTATTATACTATTTGATTTTTAGGTTTACATAAATAGAAATCACAAATTTTTTTTTTCATCTATAAATTGAACCGAAAAGCGAAATCTTGAAGTATTTTTTTGCAAGGAGCCTTACGAAGAATTTGGCGTTGATGCATTTGGCGAGAATCAATTATCATAATCTCACTTTTGTGTGAAAGGAAATGCGACAGGACAAAGAAGCTGGAAAAGTAGATCAATATGGTAAATTGTTCACTTTTTAATTTTAATATAGAATTTAAAATTGAAAATGAATCCCCTCAGAATAGTAGTAATACATATAAGTTATATGATAATTTAACAGATTCGTTTAATAAAGGAGATATCGAAAATTTAATAAGCTACATGAAGAAAGTTCTGCACAAAAAAGCTTTCGAAGTCAAAACTACAAATTGTCTCGAGTCTCATCCGTGCTTCTTTACAGTTCAAGACATTTTATCCGAACACAAAGTCATCAGTTGCTAAAGTATGAGGTATACTTTCCTTCAACCCTGATTCGAAATTAATCCGAATCACCCCATAATTCAGAAACACGGTAAAAATTGCCGACATTATAAAATTACCGATAATATAAAATTACAGTAGAAAATTAAAATGATTAGTTATTATCTTTTTGGCAATTTTGCAATGTTGAGAATTTTATAGGGTTGGAAATTTTACAGCGTCGGTAATTTTATAATATTGGCAATCTGCTGTTGGGAATTTTAGTCCCTATATTTTAATTCATGAGCATTAAAGTTAAATTTAATTTAGTAAATACAGGTATTAAGAATTAATAATACTTGTAATTAATAATAATATCTATACAACTTTCAAACCTAAAATTTCTGAAAATTAAAACAAAAGTATTTTAATAATTTTGAGGAATTTTTCAGTTTTTTAGACTTTATTTTCAGTTAAAACGGAGTCAAATAGTTTTAAAAAAACTAAGATTAGAATAAGTGTCAATATTCAGAACTCAATTTTTTTTACTGATTTATTCTGTCCTTTTAAATTTTAAGTATAGCAAAAAAAACTTTGTAGTATAAAAAAAAGGATTAAAATTTTTGTTGTGAAATTCTAAAATTTTTAAAATGATCGTATTAATTATTTCTTAGTTTTAAATATATTATACAGAAATTATTTAAATTTTTAGACCTGAAACTAATTTTTTAATAGATTTTAATTTTGAAGGTCTTGAATTATAATAATTATTAATAAAATTGTTCTTCTTTCAGCTGTTTATGAACTCAATGGTTGGTGCTGGACTTGTAGAAGATTCCCGAACATTGTTGATCTCTAAGAATGAATTGTTAGTTAAAAAGTTAAAGAGATATTAATCTATGTTACAAAAAAGAGATGAAAATTCTGCACATATTGTTTAAATAAATAAAAACTTTTTATATTTTAATCTCAAAAAAACGTTTAAAAAAATTTAACATATTAAATAGTACATTTTAAATACATATTTTGTTTCGTGTGGGTCATTACCAAAAGTTGTGAAATTTAAATTGTGAATTTAAAAAAAAATATTTTCAAACTTAGGTAAAGAATTCTTTTTCGTTATATAATTCTAACTCAAAATAGAACAAAAATAACATTTTGAGAAATATTTGTAATTCTGCAATGTTTTTTGAAATCTCTTAGAAACATTTGAAATTCTTTTTAATCTCAAAAAATATATGTGATTGCCGGCTTCTAGGGAAGGATGAGGAAGTTGGAATCGTGGGTGGGGGTGTGCGTTGCAAGTACATCCTCAACTATCTTTGACAATTAGTTTTATTTTTTCCTTATTACAATATGGACTCAGTGACCTGCGAATCAACTTGGACCGGAATCAGAATCTCCCCGGACGCTTTTAGCAGAGTTTAAAGGGGCAGTGCAACCTTCAAAGTTATCTCGCGTGATGTTAAATCGTTCCCATCCAATCCACATGTGAATGTTCTTGCGCGGTTTACAATATGAACGTGTCAATCACAACTCCTTTGAACATGATTTGCTCCTCAAACTTCCAAACTTACTCGCCCACAAGTCATTCAAGACACCCATCCAGTCACACACAATAATTCAGCCAGACACTCAGTCCACACTACATAAGATCTCCTACCTCGGTACTCTGGCATTGTCACAAACTTCTTCGAACGACATTCTCTATTTTCCGCTCAATTCGGATGTCGATGTGGCGGATACGCGATGAATGATTGTTGAATTCACGGGCGTCCCCGTGATCCAAATCTGGATCAAATTCTTGGTCTTGGAGGTACACTCTACTTCCTCAATGGCACTTAGATCCGATGACCAGATGGTGTCACCGGTTAAGCGGCGCAATAATCCTTTCGTAGCTCGAACGAGCTGCCTTCCGGTTTCGGCCGGGGTCCAAAAGCTTCTATCTCATTTTTCTGTTTTCACTCGGGTGTTCCCTGACTACGTCATTGTCAGGGACGCTCATATTACATATATAACATTTTTATTCCTAGTAATCTTTTTTTTGTCATCCCTTGAAATTCTTAGAGATCCTTTATAAATTTTAAGAAACTGATTTGTAATATGAATAACTATTTATAAAGTCCTAAGGCCACATGAAGCAGATTTATTGAACTTAAGAAATATTGTCGAGTAAAATGAAGAATTATAATTTTGGATCTAATAATTTAAATTCAAGGGAAGAGAAAGAGTAAAACAAGAGACGAAAAAATTAGGTAAGTTTGTTGTTTTTTTATTACTAGTGTTTTATTGAACAAATTATTTAGCCTTACAATTACAATTTCCTCTTTCTGAGAAAGAATTTTACTGTACGATATGTATGTAATTAGCAGTTTAGTTAAACTGAAAGGCCTTTAAACTCACCATTTGTAAGTGATTTGTATAGGGTCAAAATCCTTCCGGATTTTCCGGCAGGCATATCGTATAAATTTTAGATTCTAAATGAATTGTTAATTGCAGTCATAAAAGCCTTGACATATATACAACCCTAGAAAAGTACAGCACCTTCACCACAGGATGCTGACAGGGCGGAGTTAAGAGTTTCAAATTTTGTTCAATCATATACCTTCAACCAATCATTTAGCAAGAAAGTTAGTAAATAAGAGACGAATACCCTTCATTATGCGACAACACAAAACTCATTATCATTTCGAAGGAAAAGAAACTAATAACAGCGTATAATCGACTCTTCGGAGATCAATATTATCACGAAAAAGAATTCGCTGATATACATTATCAAATTACCAGTCCTCGAAAACGAAGTGTTGATGCTCGAGGGAGTTATTCCCGTCCCTGACAAACGCCTAGACGGAACCTTTTTGAGCATACTGCCTGACCATGAATACCTATTGACAGGAAAATATGTTTCCGTACCTATTGACAAAGACCAACTACGAGACTGTAAGTGTTAATTGACGGTCTTCGAATTTGTAAAAGACAGCAACCTGATTTCCTGACATACAAACAGAATACGTGTGACGCTAGCTTGGTGAATATGAAATCAGAAAGGAAATGTAAACTAATAGGTACATTTTTACTCCAGCCCGAAACCTATATTCCCATAACCAACGGTTATTTAGTTATTTTAACAAACGTCGAAAGAATAGATATCCTATGTGCAAACAAAGAAATAGAAACAAGAACCCTGTTGTTAGGAACCTATAAAATATCAGGGCATAATTGTAAAACCATGCTTTCACGGATCTCTTTAAACATAATAAATAACGAATTAAATGTAACGCGATCTGCCTATCAGAATATAACAGGTCTCTGAAGCTAGCACTGCCACTTTATAAAATCGAGTTGGGACCTATTCTATAATTTAGGACTATTTAGGGCCTTAAGTCCCAAATTTTGGACTCTGCAAGTTTTTCCAAAAATAGCTTGCGCGCTAGCTTCAAGTCTGAAGCTAGCACCGCCATACTCAGATCTCGGAAACCAACACTGCTATCACTTCCGGTTTCATATCAGAATTTAGGG
>JAUESI010000028.1:190917-207744 GCA_032275145.1 Synergus laeviventris | reverse complement strand
TTTTTCTACACAAATGTCAATGAAGGTTGCCTACATGCAGGGGTTACATTAAAATTTAATAAAATCGGGATGTAACACTACGAATATTGAAACTAAAGCGAAACAAAAAGTACAAGAGGAAATAAAAAAAAATTGATCAGAAAGTCTACAGCGGAGATCCAGCCGAGAGCAAATACGAAACGAAAACAAACAGAGAAGTCTACATAAAAGATCCAGCCGAGAGCAATTACGAAACGAAAATAAGCAAAGAAGTCTACAGCGGAGATCCAGCCAAAAATAAATATGAAACGAGAATAAGCAAAGAAGTCTACAACGGAGATCCATTCGAGAAGAAATACGAACGAGAATAATCGGAGAGAGAAGATCTGGAGCGAACATCCTGCCCCAAAACAACTGACGATTTGTAGTCGAGCTCGACTTTTTATATCTACGGCTCGCGTGAAAATCACGTAGTGAGGGTATGACTTACTAGAAAGGGATGCGCGAGATACATTTTCTTGGTTATCGCGTTCGCCTGTGTCCCTCCTCTGTTACGCTAACAGGTTAAGTGGAAAATACCTTCGTCGCGCGGTCGTTTGCCGTAATTTCGGTGGTGAAGGTTTTTCCACTTAGCTTATTCTTAAAAGTCCTAAACTCTACCTTGTTATTTTAAACCTTAAAAATATATCTATTTATAGACTGTAACTAAAACAAATAAAAGCTTATCCAAGAATAACTCTAAACTTAGAGGTTAAGTTGGAATTCAGCAATATATAAAAAAAAGTACACTGCGCATCACATTTTGGGAAAAGGTCACCATGGGGATTCACAAATCAAAATAATAATGGGAAAGCAGTCGGCCAGAAAGGGCAAAACTCCACAATGAAAATAATAACAATAATCAATCAGATCAATACATAATAATATACATCAAAGTCAACAAAATTCAATATATCATAAGTTTCACCAAAATCAATATAAATCAGAAAATTCTAGCAAGAGAGAACAAAATTCACAATATAAAACAATATTCAAATGGCGAATAATAAATCATCATGGGAATAAATATTATGAATAAATATAAATATTTTTCACTAGTAATATTTCAAATATCAAAGTTTCATAAGTTCATAAATCAAATCCACAATCCGAAAATCATCTCAAATAAATATCAAAATTTTATAATTCAGATCAAATAAAAACTACTGTGCCATTCCGCAAATCAGATGTATGAAATTCACTTTAAAATTGGTTACAATTTAAACTCATTTAATCAGAAAGTAAAAGGAATCTAACATCGTAATTCAGCAAATTCCTACACACAAAGAATAAATTCAAAAGTCAGAAAAACTTAGAATATCAGCAAATCAAAAATAATCAAATTCGTTTCTCGATTCAATAAATCCGAACGTACAAAGAAAAGACGCGATACAAGCACCAACGCTGTGTTCACATAAATGATTATTAATTACTTTATATTTTAACAAAATCGTTCTAAATTATTCACGAATAGAGGTTTCTACTTTATAATCGAACAATAGTACTTTACCGGCCAGTTCTGCATGTTCTTGCAGTCGTCAATATTAATATTTGGAACAATAGTTAATACGGTCCCCTTTAGTAGTGGGGGAGTGACGTAACTTGGGTAGATGGAAGGAGTGTAATGGTGTTGGGGGGGATAGGGTGCAAGTTAGCCCTGGAAGTAAAATTGGTGATTGGGGCAGGCGGGGGAGTAAGGTAGGGGGGTCTGTAGGCGGTCCAGGAAGTGGTGGATCACCCAGTCTCGCTCTTCCCTAGTCTTCTGCGGCGGGGGTGGTTTTTCGATGCTCCGAGGGAGGGCCCAAGGTGACCCTGATCCCAGGAACAGAGTACGCCGTACTTTTGTGAAGCGGGCGTTTGTCCGCCGGCGCAATTTCAGGAGGTAGCGTGGGTGTTCGCTGGAAGGTGGGGGAAGTGGCCGGCTGGTTGTGGGGGTGCAAGGGGCCTCTGGAAAGTGGGACGTCCCACTCGCGAACGCTCCCTTCTCTTCCTGCTGGTCGCCCTCCTGTTCTGTTTTGGTGCTGTCGGGGGTTATCTCTAGTTTTGAGACACCTCGATGATGGACAGGTAGTCCCGCCTCCCTGGCTTGGCGTTTGGCAGTCCTCTGCCGAAAGTTGAAGCCCAGCCAACTAGGTGTACACCCCCTAGTCGACCCCGAAGATAACCCTAAAGTTCTAGGGGGAGGACCGCTCGAGACAAGGTAGCTTCCTCCCGAAGTTAGCACAGAGGTACTAGGGGAGGTTGTCCTATCTCAAGAGAGTGGAGTGTATTGCTCAAGTTGGAGGGGATGATGTCGGGCGGCTGGAGGCTGCGTGTGTGCGATGGAAGCACACTGCGGAGACTGGAGACTGCGTGTTTGTGATGGAGGCACCCTGCGGAGGCTGGAAGTTGCGTGTGTGCGAATCAGGCACGCTGTGACGTCAGGAAGGCTATATAGTGAGTTAGCTCTAAAAAGAACTGTTGATATTTTTTTTGCTGTTCTTGCCCTCGGTAGGGCTGGCGATGTGGAGATTGTGAGAGAGGGTAGAATCAATAATCAACCCTTTTTTATTTGTTTTAAAAATAAAAGAAATCTTTATTTCCGCTATTTCCCTACTGAAAGGGAAGGAAACTTGTGAAAGCTAGAGACTTTGAGGTTAGGTGAGCTGACGGTGTTTGGTCACCGGAGATCGATTGACCGCTGTGAAAAAAGCGTCTGCTTTAATACGTTTTCCAGCTGCCCCCTCCATGCCACCAATGCCCAGCAAGCGTCCCTCCCAATACATTTTTTCTTAGTTGTTAATTTTAATTATTAATATGTTTTTTTGCTTAATTACTATACTAGGATTTAGTTGTTTATATTTATTTAAAATTATCTCTCGATAATATTATTAATGTTATAATATTATCTCTCTAGTTCTTATTTATTAATATTATTTTGTAAAGTAATAGTAATCTTTGCTAATATAACCTGCTGATTACGTAACTCTATCCTGTGACTTCTTATAATCAAGTTTCTGGGCGCAGATAATTAATACTTGTTAATTTGAAGTTGTGTTGTTTACAAAGGTTCATGGCGTGGCGTCATGACGCTTAAGAGAGAGCTGTGACGTCGGCTGTGACATTGTGAATGACCTCTATTGAATGGGATGTTTGGACGGTTTTACTATGGGGTCCTGTGTCGCGCCAAATGAGGTAGTAAAACGATTTCCGTTAATCGCTGGCCCTAATTTTACTATGGGTCCCTTTGTGCGTTGCTTTGGTTAATTGTGGGGAATTCCCAGGACACGATATTTCTAAGGGAGACTAAGTGGGTGAGAAGTACTAAAAGTATTTAGTATTATTGGGCCACTTATGTTTAATTGTGGGGAATTCCCAGGACGCAAATATTTCTAAGAGAGACTAAGTGGGTCAGAAGTACTAAAAGTATTTAGTATTATTATTGGGCCACTCCACTCTGGGAAAAACTATTAGCCTTGTGTAAACTTTAAATAACCCCCACTCAATAAAAGGTCTTAGCTTATTGTACGAGTTGGCAATGTCGATTCTATACGTATAGGCGTATATCAAGTTTTTGGCATCCTTTTTAGACAATGGACTTTATTTTTCGGAGAGCTTCTCGGCAACTTGGTACTTCCAGAGTCACTATCAGAAGGATGACGAGCGAAGCTCAGTGATCCCAGATCTGAAACGAGTAACCTTCTAAACAACCAAAGCTCGGAATCGGTGTGAAAAAAGTGTGAGCTCAGAGCACGTGACTATAATTTCGCGCGCAGTCGATTCTCCTTTTCTGAATCCGAAAACTCGAAAATGCACGATTGGGAAGCTCGGGAAACTTCGGCAACTGTGTGTCTTTATATCTCGGTCCCCTCGATCCTCATATTAAATAAATTCAAGAATTGTCGATTTTAATATTTCGTCCAATTCTTGATTTCTTATATGCCTCGATGCTTCGTCTTTGAGGTTATGTTTTTTTCCGGTGTAGTCTGCTAGAACCGTAGTCTGCTACTATTTCATTTATAGGATTATTAATATTAAAATTATATTATAATTATATAATATTGTATTAATATTAATATTTATAAGTAACTGTTAAAAATTCAAAACGAATGATCGAAATGAATGATTTCATCGAACTTCACGGGGCGGAATTTTTATCGGGAATTTGATAAAATAATTATATATACACATTATTCTACGGCATATGTTACTATATTTAAATAAATGAAACATATGTATATATTTTTGTTCTCTATATGTAATTCTTTTAAAAATAGAAATGTGTCTTATAAAACGAAAACAATTTTATTTTGAATCTTTTTTCTTCTAAACGAGGAATTCGAAACCTATTATTATAAACTTCGAAATTCAATCTCTTCATTTTACGTAAAAATTATTACAATGATGCACTTTTTTGCTCTTTATTCATATTTTTATTTAAAACGTGAACAGTACTACAGAGCGAAAGAATATCTCTAATTATAATATTTGCTGATTAAAATGTGGAAATCGAATTTTGAGGTTAGAACATGAATCTCTAGGACCCATAAAGTCCATAAATTAATGCAAAAATGCATCGTCCAGTTTGGCAGCTAGTTTATTATACAAATTAAATTTGTTAAATTATCTATATCAATTTCAAATTATTTCGATTGGATCGAGGGGTTCGAGGGGACCAAGATATAAATAGACACATAGTTGCCCACTGATATATATATAGTGCAGTTGCCGAAGTTTCCCGAGCTTCCCAATCGTGCATTTTCGAGTTTTCGGATTCAGAAAAGGAGAATCGACTGCGCGCGAAATTATAGTCACGTGCTCTGAGCTCCCACTTTTTTCACACCGATTCCGAGCTTTGGTTGTGTAGAAGGTAACTAGTTTCAGATCTAGGATCATAGGCGACGCGGTGCATTAATACTTGTGCGTGCAGTTAAGTGGCCATTTCTCGCCACTTTGCCAATTTTATATACTCAGTATATTATTCCGATGGATGATAAGAAGTCTTTCCCCTCTGACAATGTATTAAACTGACGGTTACAGGCTCATCAGGCAATAATATTATTCTTGCACTGTAACTCAATTTAAAGGAGTATTGCGGGTCTAGGGGCACAAAGGTCTCACTAGCTATGCTGGAGATTGACCGCGAATCCTTCTCAAGCCAAGGTGATGCAACGATGAAGATGTGAAATAATCTTGAATTCATCATATATCGGCAATGTAGGTTACTTCTATACTTTTCGCTGGTAACAGGTCTCCAGACGCTCCAGATTCCAGAGCAAGCAAAGCCATTTACTCGAATTCATGCCGCGTGATGCCGTGACATTCTGTGATGAGCGCAGATATGTCCTTATCTTAATTATTGAAAGTAAGCGCGCATTCACAAACCGTCCTTACAGACTCGTAAATCATTGGTTTATAATCACGTGATAAACCTTATAAAATTCAAATTTAAAATATAAATGGCTGAATTGTAGATCCGCTAAGGAGACTATAAAAATAAATAATTATATGATTTGCGCGTTAAAAATAAGGTTGTATAAAATCAGTATGTGTTTTCCCCAAGAAACTGTAACTTGGAGATTTTACTATCAGAATTCCCCATGGACCATCTTTTAGAAAATTATACTAAAATAATTTTAGACTAAATAGGATATTTAAGTTTACGAGACTATTAAAAGCCTAAGATGTTTAGTGTTTCCGAAATAGAATTTCGAAAATAATAAAGAATCGAAGTTCAATAAACTGCAGGGATCATAAACTCTGAAAGTAGGCGAATGGAGCGCACACCAGCATACCTGTGCTGTCCCAGCTTAGGACAGTACACCGTAAAATGTAATTGCCGGTACTATCCTGACCAGCCTAAAGGTTTGTTAATGGTAGGATTACTGATCGAATAAGGCCATGGGTTTTTTCTATCGATCACTGACGTCAATGGTGGGAGCGTCTACAGCTCCACCACAAAAACTGTATTTTAAAGACCCCCACGCTTTTGTAAGTCCGAGAGGACCCGGAAACTTTGAGTGGAAAAGCAGGACAGTTACCAGTTAGCTTTGGACTAGAGAAGTTCATTGTCTCCCAAGCTCGTCTCTAGCTAGGTCTTATTATTTTTAGCCAACTCTCATAATAAAAAATCCCGAGGACAGTGGTCCCTAATTGAGGGGGCATCTGAAGTTTACAACTCTAAAGATCTCTATAGAATTGAAATGGTTTTCCCCAATCCCGAGTTTGGGGAAATCAACGTTTCAATATTTTTTATGGAAAAAATTAATGTGGAAAATTGAGGTTAGGGCCATTATCCATCATATGAAGCAAATAAAAAACTTACCTCTACAAAGGAAAAGGAGTTTTTTCGAACTTCTTCTCTAGGCGAATTACTTGCCGATTTTGTCACCTTTCCAATCAAAGGTGATGAAGAAAGAAGTGGAACATTATCATCGTTGCTTCAGTCTATCCTTTTGCAGAATTTTATCATTGAGTGAACAGGGTCTGTTCCGGCCAGCCTAACTGAGAAGACGTACTCGCGATTCGGAACTCACCGCGAACAGTTTTATGTGTACAAACGCGCTGCGCTCAAGCTCCTAGCCAAGTCTAATTGAACTGCCTTCTCTTGTGATATTATTTTTTTTATCCCTTCTGCGCGGACAAACTGCAGGAACATCACGCTTCGACACATTTGGAAGAGCTCATCACGGTGTCTGCATACCAGATGGTGCCGGGGTACGAGGGATCGCACGAGACCACCCGTAAGTCCTAGAGGGCAGTCCCCAGGACGCCTTCCTGGAGATGCGTTTCGAAGTTGAGTTCCAAAGACCCGGTCTACCAGTCAACGGACGCTTCTCTTTGCTGTTCGCCGTATGCTTTCGCCATTTCCAACAAATGAAGGAATTCAATGGAAGCGATCATATCTCAAAGAAGCAACCGGCCAAATCTAAAAAAAAAAGAATAGCACCGAGATGTTGAGCAGAATACTTGCCACTGAGATGCCCTGGTGATATAGTGTTGTCCGAGTGTGCTTCATATTTTATACTTAAAATTCTTTCAAATCTTTGAAAACCTCTGAAGTCTCTTAAAATTGTTTGGAAAGTTTTAAAACCCATGAAATCCGACAAAATTGAGTGAAATTCCTTAAAGCCTGAAATTCTTTAAAGTTTTTGAATTCAATAAAAAAAATGGTTTAAATCGTCATAAATTCCATTTCATCTTTTTAAATTTCACAAAAACGCTTAAAATTTGTTTAAATCTTTGAAATATGTATTTTAAAATCGCATGAAATATTCTAAAATATGCAAAACTTGTTGCAATTCATTGAAATCTTTGGGATTCCATTAAAATCGTCAAAAATCTTTGAAATCGCACCAAACCACTTGAAATCCTTCCAACTTTCTTAAAATCCCAAAAAATCGCTTAAACTCTCCTACAATCTTTAAAATCACATCAAACCGTTCGAAATCATTTCAACTTTTTGGAAATCGCATCCTACCAATTGTAATCCTTCCAATATTCTTGAAATCCTACAAAATCACTTGGAACTCGTTGAACTACTATGAAGTCCTTCGAAGTGTTTGAATATCTTTGAAATCTATTAAAATTGCTTGCAATATTCTGAAATCTACAAAACTTAAAAATTCTTTAAAATCTTCATAAACATGTGAAATCGCACTAAACCGCATGAAATCCTTGTATATTTCTTGAAACCTCAAAAATTCACCTTAACTCTCTTACAATCTTTAAAATCACATCAAGCTGCTTGAAATCCTGCAGAAAATTGTTTGAACTCCCTTAAGGCCATGTATTATATCCACACGGCATGGTTAGTTGTCTTAAAAACTAAAAAATTCATTCCTCTGTAAAATAACTTTTTCTGTAAACAATGTATCGTCTTGAAAATTTAGGAAATGAAACAGAAGATGATAAATTACGTTTATCTATTTTGTTTCCCGAAAAATTGTACAAACAGTCTTTGTCGAGAAAATTAAAACTGAGAGCATTTTTCCCTGTAACCCTGTTTTCGAATGAAGCAACAGATCACTCACCCAATTTGGCAAACGAAAATTTTTAAGAATGTTTATCTGCTGTGAATTATAAATAATTCTAGAAAAATTGTATGCACAAATTACCAATTCTGTGAAAGAATTTTTGACATGTTTCTTAGGTTAGAACACATAAGATTGCAGACCAGCGCAAAAGTACATACTGTGTTGGTAAAAGTAGATTGCTAAAACATATTGCGTGACCTCAGGGCTGACTTGGTCACGTGACCTACGTAATACATGGCCTGAAAACCTCTTCAAATTATTTTAAATCAAGATGTCAAGAGAATCTTCTGTATATGTTTTTCCAACACCAGATCCGCAAGTGTAGCTAAATTTTCAAAAGATCAAAAAGAGCTCGTGCCCTTATTTCCTCTCACTGAATTACTCTCCTCAACGCCGTTCTGGCATGAAGACTTCTCCGCATAAAATTACTTCCCCCAAAAAACGTAACTCCAACCTTCAGATTTCTGAATGATACATTTATTCGCAATGGAGTAAAAAGGTTAAAAAGATTAAGCCATCTACCAAAAAGGATCACAATCGTCCTGAATCCTTGAAAAGTTTTGTATAATTTTTCAGTGCTCTATTCCTTCCGAGGAGTTGACGGAAGAGAGTGTCTATAGAGAGCATGCATCGCCACGGAACTATAAGTTCTTCCCCTATGGATCGATTCTGTTGCATCCACAAGATCCTTATTCTCACGACTCCCGGCAAAGTCTAATCGGCAATCGGTATCGACTTCGATGCACTTCTCCGGGGTTTTCGAATCTTCATTCCTTGACTCTCTGCTGGCATTCATACTGATTCTTTCACCGAGATCCTTACAAAGCAATTCAACTGATGAAGATAATACACCAAGCACTTCTTCAGGTCTTGCTCTTAAATCTTGAGATTCTCCAATTCCTGAAAATTTCCTTGAAGCCCTCAACTCGCTCTCCTTTTCCAGTTTTATAAGTGCTTTCGAGATCTTCAACTGTTTGTCAATCACCGAAGGTTCTGTTAAAAGATCTCTTAACTCACTATCACCCATTTCTGAGACATCCAAAGAGTTGTAAGTGGTATCTTCATCTAGATTTCGATATATTCTTGGAGTTAAGAAAGAACTTCTCGAAAAAATGTCTTTCCGAGCTGTGTAAGTCGAATCGAAATCAGTGGTTCTGATCGTCTCAGAAGGAGAATTTCCTTTCTGATCCAAATCTCTATTCAAAACACAAGTCCTTTTTGACATCAAATTTGCCTTGTCACTCCTTTCAATCTCTTTCTCAATGTCTTTGAAACCCTCGCCAATTCCGTGACCCTCCATCCTTTCAATGCAGATTGCCCTCCAATCTGAAGTATCCAATTCCCCATTAAAGGAATGTCCTCGAAACTTGATGCTTTCTCCAGATTTCATCATATCTCCCAGAAGCTTTGAAAGATGATTAACAAGGTTCTTTATGTATCGAAAAGTACTGTCACCCTCTTCTTCGGCGAATTTAGAGGCTGTTTTCAAAGCTTCCCAGGCTTCACCAAATCTTCCGAGTTTGAAGAGCGATTGGCCTCTTAATAATTTGCTGTGAAACAACCACTTTTTGGAATTGGCTTCTTCTGCCTTTTCTTGAGATCGAGCTGCAATCTTTAATGATGTGGAATATCTTCCCCGGTCGAAATGACATCTGCCAATTTCGTGTAACAACCAAGCTTGCGGAAGTGAATCTTCAAGTTTGTGGAACAAACCTTCCCAGGCTCGACAAAGTGCCTCCAGGTGCCCGAAACTCAAATGTACTACACCCAAAGTGACCAAAGACTTGGTAAACAATGCACTGTTGGTTGAGGCTTCTGCTGTGTTGATCATCAGAGATGCATTCTTGAGTGCTCTGTCATGTCTTCCGGCAGAAACGTGAATCAAAGCCAAGTAGTGATAAGCTTCCACTAAATACCTGTGTTGATTCCGGAGCCCCGTTGCGAGGGAAATCAGCTCTTGGCCTGCATTTAGACTTAACTTCAATTCTCCATCATTGAAGTATAATATGAGACTTTTCAAAGTCGCTTCGGCTTGACTGCTTAGTTGCCTCTGTATTATTTGTGAACGTGTTAACCTTGCAGGAAACTTGTGGGATGAATGAGAGTACATTATCGAGAAATCCTTTCTGCGGTCGAAAAATCTTACAGGAAAGAAAGAATGAATAATTTTAGGAATCATTTTTTAAAACATTTTCAATCCAGTTTTTCATCCTGATTTTCTAAATGCCTTTTATAGGCTACTCTATTCCAATATCCTTTTCCAAAGCACTTTTCCATTCTTATATTCCAAATCGTTTTTCTAGGATACTTTTCTAATACCTCTTTTCCAGACTCCTTTTTCAAAATACTTTTGCAAACCACTATACCAAAGCCCTTTTTTAATCCACTTATCCAAACTACATTTCCGAAACAACTTTTTTTTATCTTCCTTTTCCAAAGCCCTTTTTCGACACATTTTTTCAAATCATTTTTGCAACCCTCTTTGTGAAACAAGTTTTTTGGTTTGAAAATGGTGGTTGGAATCATGGCCCCAGAAAGAGGTTGAAAAAGTGGTTTCAAAAGGGGGTTGGCACATAAGTCTAAAAATAAGGTTTGGGAAATTAATTTGAAACTGGTGGTTTGAAAACTGGTTTGAAACAATGGATTAAAAAAGGGGGTTGCAAAAATGGCTTGGAAAAGTTGTTAGGAAAAGTAGCCTGAAAAAGGGGGTTAGAAACACTTTTCAATAAGTGGATTGAGACAGTAGTTTATTAAAGTGGTCTGGTAAAATGATTGAGAAATTTGGATTGGGAAAGGTGTCGGTAAAAGTGATTTGAAAAAGCTCTGTGATAAATGGATTTGAAAAAAAAAGGTTTGAAAAGCAGGTTGGTAAAGGGGGATTGAAATAGAAACCTGGAAAATTTGTTTGGACAGGTCTATTGAATAAGGTGGTTTAAAAAACGTGGAAACTTGGTTTGGAAAAGAAACTCTGGAAAAGGGATTAGAAAAAGTGTTGTGAAAAAGTGATTCAAAACTGGGATTTGGAGAATCGTTTTGAAAAAGTATGTTGAAATATCAGTCTGGAAAGGAGTTTTGGGAAAAAAGGTTTGGAAAAGTGGTTTAAATAAGTGGATTGAAAAAGATATTTGTTAAAGTGTATTGAAAAAGTTGTTTGGTAAAGGGGTTTGGAAATGGAATTTGGAAATCGGATTTGGAAATGATATTTAGAAAAGGTAGGTCGATTAGAAAAGGACGTTCAAAATCGTATTAGAAATAGAGTTGATTTAGAAAAGACTTTGCTCGTAACTTAAGTGTTGTCACTTACTCGAGAATTTCCGGAATCTTGGAAGACGGATTTGGCGAGTTTTGAAGGATGTTCTCGGCCCTCATAGCGGCGGCTTCTGGACACAAGGTGGTGGACAATTCTGCGCCGTTTTGAGCCTCGGGCACAAGCTTCCGCAATGCAGACGTAGGATTTACTGCCGAGCTTATGGCGGCCGTTGTTCTCCTCGCTGCCACACTATGGGCAGATGCTTGCTGCTTTGTGATATAGAACCAAAGCTGCCTCGTAATCTCCTCTACCATCAGAATTAACGATGTAAAATTTTCATATCAACTTGTAATCTACTTAAACTATACTAAACTAAAACTAGCGCAAAACACTTAAAATTGTATGTATGATCTATAAAACTTAAGAAACAAATACATATAATATAGTAGTTTTTAAACGTTATATAGTTTTAGAGAAAAATTCGAGAAATCCCTTTTTCTTTACAATTATGTGAAATACTCTATATAAGAAGGAAACAAGATTTTAAAAAAAGCTGCATAACAAAAAAAAATGGCGACTGATAATTCAATAGACCCGGCCAAAAGGTGTGGATTGAAATAAATTAAAATGATTTGCAAAATGAATAAAAATAAGATTCAAATGTGTTAAAATGTTTTGAATTTAAAGCGTTGTGAATTTTACCAACTTTGAACAGCTCCTTAATTAATTTCAATGCTTATTTTTTTACCGAGTATCTTATATAATCGATTTTTTATAAATTACAACCTCAGATGCAGCTTATCAGCTTCCCGATGTAACAATGTTGCGTAATATCGATCCGACCCAAGAAAGCTTGTCTTAGAAGTTTTTTTCTGTTCTGCTCGAGCTCGTTCTTCAGCTTTAGCAATGACAACGATTGGGTCTTGATCAGAACAATTATCAGCATTATTATTCGCATCGGTTGGAAGAACCACATCCGGAAATGTTGTCAATTTCAGATTCATTTTTTCATTATTGTATTAAATTTCTTCCATAGTGCTTGGCATACCTTCTGTTATAATAATAAATTTGTTGGTTCACTATATGCACAGGATATTGATTCTTGATGGTAAAAGGCAGTCGAGAGAATCAACATGAAAAATAAGGTTTCCAAGTTGACACTTCTCTCACTCACGTAACCTACTTTTAGGTCATTCAATTGTTTCGGTCTTCAAACTCATGGTGTATATATATATAAACATTTAAAGCCCTTCCTAAATTTAACCAAGGAACGTTACTTATTAACTGCCTACAAATTGTAAAAAAATGTACAAACATTTCTACAAAGTGTAAAGTTTACAGGAGCTTTACTCTAACAAATTATGGATCCTTTTTATTTAGATATGAATACGGCATAATATGAGTTTTGGGTATTCTCAAAAATTGTTTAATTTTCACAGTTTTTTTGTATAAAAAGAGGCCTAAAAAGGGGGGTTAAAATATCTTATTGGGTTCGGTAAACTGGTGTGGAAAATATATTTAGAACAGAAGCCTGAAAAAGAGGTTTCCAAAATTGGTTTGAACAAGTGAATTGAAAAGTGGTTTTATTTAAAACCTGATTTTTCCACCAAGCTCTTATCCGCAAGGGGTAACAGATTTTCCGGAAATTTAATTCCCTTCAGTTTCCATAGCGGCAGCAACATTTCTTGGAAAAGTTTTCTGTTCCGTAAACAGAATATATTTTTAATTTATTTAGTTTCTTCAACTTCATTCAGGAAACATCTATATTAATTACTTTTCATTCCGTAAAGTATAATATATTTCTGATTTACTTAATTCCTTCCAGGGCTTTCATATATTATGTGTATTAGGTATATTGTTTTGAATTTCGTAATGTGGTATATATTTTTAATTTGTTTAATTCCCCCGAAAACCTTTAGAAAATATCTTTACTGAATGGTTTTGAATTCTACAAAGTAGGACTCTCAATAGTACCTTGAGAAAATATCGATATAAAATTATTTTTAATCTTTTTCTTTGGAATATACCTATAATTTATTGTAATTTGTATTTATCAATTTATAATTAGTCCAATTGGAATAATAAAGTAGTAATATTTAATTATAATAATGCCAAATGAATAAATAATTATATAAGTAATTAATACGTGAATAATAATGACCTTTTACGAAAACTATTATACTTTTTTATTCACATAACATTTATATGTTATTTATATATTCTATTCATTTTTTATTTGCATTCTTAAATTTTTTAATTCCCTTCAGTACTTACAGTTCGATCCGTGCACTTTTTATCGTTCATTGATAGGAATTCATTTTTATTGATCTCTTCAGAAATTCTCGCATTTTTCAATTCTCGTCAGTATCGTTTCCTAAAAATTTTTGAGATGCATAGAAAGGGACTAAATTGTGCTCATAACTGTTATCGCCTATGGTTGAGGAGTTCGGAGGAAAATTCAGGTTTTCAAGAGAATTAAATTTATAAATCCTATTCAATTCAAGCCTTTTTACCGGGAAGTGGTTTTCGGAAAATGAGTCGAGAAGTGGATTGGAAAAGTAATTAGGAAAAGCCGAATTGAAAAGTTGTTTCAAAAGGGGTTCACAATAAAGGGTGGAAAAGTAATTTAGAACAAAGGCTTGGAAAAGTTGTTTTTGATAAAGGAATGGGAAATTTTATTAAAAAAGTAGTTTAGAAAAGTTTCTGGGAAAAGCTGAATTGAAAAATGGTTTCAAAAGGAGTTTGCAAGAAGGTTGGAAAAATGTTTGGAAAGAAAGGATAACAAAATTGTTTTGCAATAATGCGCTAGAAAAAAGGCTTGGAAAAGTGATTTGGTAAAGTGTTTTGAAAAAAAGATTTGGAAAAGTGAATTGAAAAAATGGTTAGGAAAATAGAGTTGAAATAAGAGCCTAAAAAGAGGGTTGGAAAAGTGGTTTGGAAAAGGTGATTGAAAAAGCTGTTTGGTAAAGTGGATTGAGAAAGGTGTTTGATAAAGTGGTTTGGAAAAATCTGAAAATAATTTCGAACATTATATGAATCCCAGTTATCAGGCTAATTGAACTACAGAAGTCGGACAAACTGTCCGTCCCTAATTGGAAACCAAGAATCATGTAATAATTGTAAAACGGGATGTATACATCATGAGATAGTTGGTGAAACTTTTAATTGAGATCAAATCAGTCCAGGGATAAATTTCCTGATAAAAATTGATAAAAATAATACTCCCTAATGAGCATCTAGGAATAAGTACGAGTATATCCATTGCAGAAAGAGATTGAGGATAATTAATGACATCCTCTATTATCAGAAATGAGAATACATTCACGAAACCATTAATCTTCCATTAATCTATAAAAATGTATTCTCTTTCTTGTACCGAATTCAATTAGAATTTCTGTCTAGGTGTATTATCTTGATTCTAGTTAATATTAGTATATTGACCAACAGGATATTATATTCAACATTATCTGTGGGAGTATAAGTATTAATCCATTAAATAATAGGACGCAGAGCTGAAGTGTAAAACAAGATTCCGTTTCACTCACTTGCTTGTAACTAAAACAGGACAGCATGGTTTTGTGGTTCTATTTCCAGTTTTATGTGATATTGCAAACTGGGATTTTTATAGCTACACTGTAGAAGCTGAGAATTGTCTTTCAACCGATACATACGCACTCTGGCATCCATGTTGACCTATATGTGCAGTGAAAGCAGAGCTACTGCAATATAATATGAAATAAATTATTTTATGTGGAGAGACGTAAAAAATTCTAACTATGAAGGATAAATAATCTTAACCAGAAAGGATTTCCATATTTAAATGATTTAAATTGGACGTTTTTTAAATCTATTGATCAATTTATTACTTTTACTGTATAGTTGATCACTTTTGAAAACTAACGTACTAAAATCGGAGTTCATGTTATTTTTAAAAATATTTTTGACTCGTTTGTAATATTTTGAAATCATTTGACATCTGTTAAAATCTATTGAAACATATTTTACTTTTTTGAGTTCTTTTTTAATCTTTTTAAAATCTTTTTAGTCATTTGGAATCTGAATCTATTAAAATCCATTTAAAAAGTTTTTTCTATATTAAAATTCTGGAAAATATCTTAGGATCCAGAAAAATCCTTTGGAATCCCTTAAAAAATTACACGAAATCCTTTAAAAGCCTAAAAATAAACTTTTAAAGGACCCCGCACAAAATACATTAAAAAAAGGTTTCGGTCAATTTTTCCTAAGCTGAGATATGTTATATTTTTTAGTCTCCTGATCCTTTCTTTCTGAATAAAACTGTTTAAATCCTTTCAAATTCCATGAAAACCCTTGAAATTTTTTGAATTCCCTTGAAATGTTTTTGAAATCTCACAAAATCTTAAAAAAAAATGGATTCGTTAAAAATTACTACAAATCATTTGGTATCTTTAAAATACCTATTTATTAATTTCTTGATATCTTTTGAAATCCTGGAGAATCTCTTTAAACCTCTTCATATTTCATAAAATCCCTGAAGACTTATTAAAGATTCTGTTGCTATGTTAAAATATATCAAAATCTCATAAAATTGCAAAAAATCTTTTGGCACACCTTAAAAACGATTGAAATCTTTTAAACTCTGACAAAATATTTTTAAATGCTTTGAAATCACATAACATTTTCTAAAAATCATTTGGCATGCTTTCAAATTCCAGAAAAAATCTTTTACACATATTTTTACTATTTTTAGAATCATCCAAAACCGAATTTTTATTCTATCGACATATACAATATCAATCGAATACAATTTGTACAATGAACTACTCGAATTCTCTGAAGTCAACAGCCAAGGATTTTCTTCGATGGAGCGCACTTATAAGCAAAACTTATCTTGCTTTTTTTCCTGAATCCTTAGATGGACTCACGAGAATTGTATGTCGCCTACACGTGAAGCTCGACTTTTTATCGATAGGTTTACATCCTGGCATCACGGAAAGTCGCCTTTTTGCCCTCGTCAAAGCCAGCAAGGTAGGTTCATTTGCATCATTTCTATTGTTCTGGTGGATTTCTATTCTGATCTCGATCTTTTTGCATAATATCTGTTCCATGAAAATAAAAGTGTTATCTGAATAAATCTATTTAAAAAAGAGAAACTGAACAATCATTTTTAATCTCTGAAAATTTATAACTATAATATCCCTAAAAATTCTTTTAAAAAATCTTTTTATATCCTTAAATAAACCAAATAGATACTCATTTGGGAGTTATTTGATTCTTTATGATTTTTAAATGGTCTGTAATTTAATTTTGCGCGATCTACCCGGGTCTATTCGGGTCGTATATGGGGAACGGTAACAAAATTTAAGTCGTGAAAATATTGGATCCGGTTCCACCCGGTTCCTATCTGAAAAATGGAATCAAATGCAATACTTGTAAACACAAAAGAAAGTTTGATGCCGGGGTCTACCAGGCCTCTATTGGGATCCGATGTAGGGTGCACACATATGCACTCGTTTGTATGCGAGTTTCTCATCTATGTACTCCGCGTCGCTGGGTTGACTTCCG
>JAUESI010000028.1:172091-190817 GCA_032275145.1 Synergus laeviventris | reverse complement strand
AATCTGAGTTCCTGCTGGCCGTTTTATTATTCGCGTTATTAAATCTATCTGGGAGAAGGATCATTAACGTCATGAAAGTCACCACGTTACATGGTAGATTTTGACATTTCGCATGGGCGATTGCAAAAAAATACAAATTTAAATGAAATGACGATTTAAACATACTTTTGAGTGATATAGAATAAAACAGATAGTAAATACGGAAAGTTGTTAATTGTTGAGTATTTTGGTGGACTCAACAAATCAATTTTCTTGAGAAGGTTTTTTTTTGTCCTAAAAAATTTGTGTTCTGCCACTAAAATAATACTCTATTGTATTAACATGTTGAAATAGTTTAATACTTGTTAGGAAAGAGCGCATCGTGGATAAATGCCATCCAAATTTTTTGGTTGGATCAACAAAAAGATTTAGTTAGATAAAAAAAATTATTTTGTTGCTTTTTCAGTTTTCAGTTTCCACCCGATTCTTATCCGATCACCGATAGAGTTCTTAAATTTTCGAGAATTTAAGTTTGGGCTATATAACAACGAATATAACAGAATTTAGGAGAATTTAAGAAAATTTATGTTTTACCTAGATAATTATTTATCAAATATTTTTATCTGTTCAAAGTACAAATTTTAAGGTTCTATGTAATTGTCTGAAATTTCTAAAAAAAATCTTTTAATTCCATTAAAATTCGACGACAATCTATCAAACTTCTCAATAAAAATGATATTGAAATCTCAATAAAATTCTATGAAAACCCTTAAAGTTTATTTCATAAATTGTTTGATATCTTAAAATATTTCAAAATCTTTTGAAAACCCCTGAAATGTTTGGATATCCCTGAAAATCTCTTAAAATATTTCAAATATCTTGAAATTTTTTGTAATCCTTTAAAACGTAACATATTGTAAAAAATCACTTTAAACTTTAAACTTTTGATTTCCCTTGACATTTTTTTTAAATCGTTCAAAAATTTCTAAATTTTTATGGGAAAAAAAAGATGCGGGATAAAATTTCCTATTTAAATACGTGTTTTCAAAATTGAAATTCGAAACATTTTTCACCAGCTCTCAAGGGCCAACGGAACAGAGCTCAAAAATGTAATTTCAAAAATTTCAATACCATTTTCCATACTTAAAAAAAAAACTGTGCCTCATATAAAAAAATATTAAAATTTTTTCGAGTTTTCAAAAAGCAACGTGTTTCTTCTCTTGACTGTTTTTTATACTGTGGGTTGTTTGCAGTGATGAAAACTTAGTTTTGAAAAGGAACTAGTTACCGTTAACGTTACATCACGAAAAAAAAGTAAATATGATACTGATATCATTACCATATTTAAATTATCACTTTTTTTCACTTATTATACTTAAAAAAAAAGAAACTGTCGTTAATTTTATATTTAAATATTTAAGAAATATTATAAATATGCAGTATAGGACAATTAATAATCAACGATTATTTCTATTTGTATTTTTTGTCTAGTGATTGTAGGTCGCATTAAGAATTGAATTTTGATAATTCGAAAAGTTATAATTGAAAAATACATTTTTCAAATTTATAAATAACCATAACTTTCTTACTTTTTGATTTTAATTATTTTAATTATTTGAGAACTTATAGACTAAAAATAAATTTTACAAAAATTATATGGTAAATGTACATAAAAATTTTTAAATTCAATATTTTGAAAAATAATTTGGCACGTTTTGAGATATTTGGGGGTGCAAATATACCCTACAAATTTCATCAATTAATCTACAACTTTTTTTCAAGTTATAGCGGCGACAAAAAAAGGGGGACATCCACACACAAACACACCCAAATACACACACACACACACACACACACACATCCAGACAATTGATTAGAACGTTGTATTGGACATTTTTCAATTGTGGAAAGTTTAATTAAACCTTTTTTAGAATATTGGAAAATGTAACGACTACAAAGCTTTCTCTACGAGGAAGCAAAAAAGAATATAAAAAACTATTTTTAGGAAATGGAATTTTTCACTGCTACAAAGCTTCCTGTAAAAGAAAAGAAAAAATTAGAAACATTTACCTTGCCCATTCATAGCGATGAGTTTCCATAAGTAATTTACTGAAGTCATGAAAAATCCAAGACAATTCTGAAGGATCGTTCGTCATGGCAAGTCTTTTACTGAAATCCTGTAAAGCCGCTTTTTTCTTAAGAGTTGGCACCCAACCTATGTCGGTATCGCGTGGCAATTTTGCCACATGCATACCGATGTGATGCTTCATAAATACTTTTTTCCTTTCTTCATCTTTTATAAATGACAAATCCCTCGTCTCCAAGTACGTCCAAGCAACCAAATTGTAAATGACAGCAAGACATTTTTCCTTCGTGGGGAACATTTTATTCGAATGAGATTCAATTGAATTTTTCACATGCTCGGCGAACCTGCAAAATTTAAAGCTTTAATATTTAGGGAACGATTACACAAGTCTAGGCCAACTATATGTTGAAGTAATTGTTATGGATTCCGAACACAGCATCGAGGGTCAAAACTGTACCCCTGGGCGAATTAACTTTTGCTCTACAATTTTAATGCAATTTAGAATAAGGTAGGTATCTCTTGCAAAATAAAAGCGGTTTAGAAGTCATGAATATTTGTAATTTGTATACATAATTTCCAAAATTGTCCAAGTTGGAATAGTTAATGTGTAACTAGTAAATACCATATACACTGGCAAAATTTAATATCGCTGTTAATATCTATGTATTCAAAATCCTTTACAATTCCTAGAAACCTCGTGAAATTTATTTTATAACGAAAATTGTTGTGTATACGAGATCTTGCATTTATTTTTATTGCATACCTGATTAGCTTTTCAATGACTTGAAGTTATAAATAATTAATAAGAAAATAATTGTGCACGTATGTCGCGTGTTGGTTTGCTTGTTAATTAAAATATCTAACCGGAAGAATCTTGCATAATCTCGTTTTTTTCTGAGTTCATTCAAGGTTCTGAGTAAAAAATCCGCATGAATGATGATGTTACACTTCCGAATCTCCCGCTCTTGTCGAATACTCATTCTGTGTCCTTCGGATATCTTTTGACTCATAAATCGAAAGAAATAAAGTGGTCTTCGTGAACGCAACACTTCCTGTCGGGTAGACGATCGCAGGAGGCACAATTTCGCATAATTTTCAAGCTCTTCGCTGTGCTTCTTATTTGCTGACCGAAGGCCCGGTTTCTGCAACATATCTTCTACAAAGTGTTTGTCTTGCGCTAAATGACGAAGATAAATCTCTGCCATGACTCTTCGCAGCTTTTTCAAATAAGCTTCCGTTTTCACGTCAGCGTCATTGACTTTAAACCTGGTATTCTCTTCGTCTATCCCTAAACATTTTTAATGCAAATGATGAACTTTTTCATGCACTGTTATAAAAACCTGTATGCTATTTAATTTATAGTATTATAATGTATATTTTAAAATATATTCATGTTTATTTTATACCAAAATTTATAAGTTTGTGTTACGAGGAAAAAAAGAATCATTTGCCAAAAATAAATTTGCAATTGGTATATTGCTTCCAGAAATAAATAATAAGAGCAACAATTAACGAAAACAAACTATCATAACGTTTGCAATTAAAGAAAACGTAGATTAATTAACAACTATTAACTATCATCTGTACAACATTCTCACTTGCATATTTTATTAGCTAAATAAAACTGAATAACATTTTTGAAATATTTTTTTCTTTGAATTATGTGTATAATATCTTTGACAATACTCGTATACAGATGATACAATTGCAAAAATAAAAACTTAAAAATAATTTTTAATCATTTTTTCCTCAGCAGATCGCAGGTATGCGCAGCTAAATCCAAGTTCCCTGTATTCGTGGTGAACTCTAGATTCTAGATTGATATCCGCAATAATTGCTCTTAGCAAGAAACTCCTTTTCTCAATATTTTCTTTCACCTGCTAATCTACACCTGTCAATTGACTTAGTAATACTTTATTACTTTCCCTTTTGGGAGAATATTTCTAAGTTCTCATATTTTGTTTCTGCGCTACTACGCCGCGTCGCTATTCCCTCTCTCACCGGCGCTCAGTATCAGTCCCACCTTGGCGACTCTCCGAACTATCCCACCGTTTTCGGAAGGGCCAATCCGCGACGACTGGGTAAATGCTAAGGGGTATAAATACGAGCGCACGAGCGTGGATCAACCAGAACCATCAAGCTCTCAACCTTGTATACTAACCTTCCAAAATAAACTCTCTCTTACATTAGCAGTTTAGTTGTTTTCCTAAATAGCCACTTAGTTCTCTCGTTCTTGCATGCCTCAATTTCAGGAGGAACAAACCAGAGGAAGACGATTTTCGAGATTCTCTTCAAAATAACGACTCTGATCTCTCAAACTCCTCACCTGGAGTTTGAATTACTAGTCCTTAGCGGAATAGATGCCACTCACCGCTTTCACCAAGGATCCCCTAGCGTAGACTCCTCCTGACGATCGAGTGAAAAACGCGCGGTCTCCAGATCCACCATCTCCGAATAATCAAAAAGAAGACGAGCCATATGAATGGTGTCCTGAAGACCATTCCCTCGAGAAAGGATGGACTGCCCCCTTGGGAGTCCAGCAGACGCCAGATGAAACTCGGATCCACCGTTGCTCCCGGTCCTTTTTAAGACCACTCTTTATCTCTTTGAAAAATTTGGTCCTTTTCAGGAGCAACAATCATTTTATACGAAAGAACAGGTCCTAATTCTCTGCCACAGTCTTACACTCACTCACTGTTGTCAAGTTTATGTACATATTTTCTTTTTCTAGGACTTTTTTAAATTACTTCAAACATGACAGCATACACGGTCAGAAAATAGTTGGAATTGGATTTATAGTATCGTCTTTGTAGTTCACAGTAGAGATCAACTACACTCATTTTCCCAACCTTTGATAGCATAATTTAATCTGCTTCTACAATATTTTATCAAACCTAATGCTGTAAACAGTGCGAGCTTTTCAAAGAGAACCTTATTTGTCGTCCGTTTGATTCCTTTTCAAAAGTCGCTATTTTGTTGGTTCTTTTCATCGGTATAAACCACTTTAAAGACGGATCCCTAGAACGTACTATAAAAGATAATTAACATTTTCTTATAGTTTCAAATAATGACTTTTGGCAAATGAGTTTTTTTCCGACCCGTGTCCGAACCCCTGTAATTAAATAAATTTCAACATTTTTAATTCGACTCGTAAGTAAAGCATTATAAATTTGGGATCTCATTATAGTGTTCTTGAGATGCAATACGAAATAGGGGTGCGTGATGATAAGAATAATTCATATTCGAGAATGAAAGATAGAATGTTTAAGCCAATAAACTTGAAAAGAATTGTCCTCCACCCATCGCGATCTTGTTTACCATCTTTCGCACTATATTATTATGTAATGAAGTGTTTTTCCCCGTCCTTTTGATAAAAAAAATTTTCGGTAATATTTTTACTCGAGAAGTTGAAATTTCGGGAATTATTTTGTCGATACTCTTTGACATTCGCGATTTTGGTTTTTCGGAAAAAACATCTTGTTACCGTATAATGCAGTATGTGAATTTTAAGAAAAACCTTCAAATTCATCCTTAATCTCATCTTTCTTGGCTTTGAGTTCCTTCAGGAAATTCTGCATCTCTTTTATCCATGGGTACATTTGACGCAAGGCAGTAGGCGATGTGTTCTTCCCTACACAATCCTCAATAGTCTCGTTTCCTTGATATATGCCCCATTTGAATGGAAATGGTCGGCTTCGTTGGCCCTGATAAGCATATATCAGGCTGAGGCTGAATTCCGTGATCTTGTACAAAGTCTCCACCCGCATCCATATCACTTGATAGTTCTGTGGGTCTGTAACGATAGGAAAAGCACAATTAGAGAAGTTCATCTGCAAAGTTCAAGCTGGGCTGTCCGGTCATTAATTTGGCGAGTCTCGAACTTTGTTTGGTCATCATCAGAGTTTCCCAATTTCAATCAGTCGAAACTTTACAAGCTTCTGTGGGTCGGGTCGGTATATTTTTATTCTGCATACTATCTCAATCCAAATTACATACTAATTAATTGGACTGAAATACCAGACGTCTAATCTGACGAAACTTAATTTTTTTTTCTTTTTTCAACTGATGAATATAATTCAAAGAAGGTCAAAAATGTTTCAGAATATGTAAATGTAAATTAAGCAACAAAAAACTGCAAAAAACTACCTGGAAACTCGTGTTTCAAAACTAGAGGGTATGTTTGCGCAAAAAAATTATTATGCTGAAAAGTACGTAGACTAACACATTGATGGCGTTACTAAAATTAAATACGTGTATAAATTTGGCAGTTTTGGAACAATTGGTTTTGTTATTGTGAAAAAAACGGATAAAAAATACTTTCATGTGTTAATGAAGCATTGCTTTTTAGTGAAAAAAATACTGTTGAAGCCAAGGCTTGACTTAATAAACATTATTCGGGCTCTGCATTAGAGAAATTAACCGTTGAGAAGTGGTTTGCTAAATTTAAACGAGGAGAGGTGAACGTCGAAGACGATGCACGCAGTGGACGTCCAAAAGAGACTGATACCGACGAAATTATTAAAAAAGTCCACAAAATAATTTTGAATGATCGTAAAGTGAAGTTGATCGAGATAGTCGAGACTCTAAAGATATTAATGGAATTTGTTGGACATATCTTGCATGAATATGTGGACAAGAGTGAATATGTGTGCAAAGTTGGTGCTGCGCGAGCTCACAATCGATTAAAAGCAACAACGTGTTTAGGATTCGAAGTAATGTTTAGCGATATTCAACCCTAATAAAGACGAATTTTTCAGACGATATGTGACAATGGATGAAACATGGCTCCATCACTACACTCCAGAATCCAATTGACGTGATAGTCAGCCGAGTGGACTGCACGCGATGAACCGAATCCAAAGCGTGGAAAGATGCAACAGTCGGCTGACAATGTTATGGCATCAGTATTCTGGAAGGCGCATGATAATAATACTCATCGATTACCTGGAAAAGGGGCAGACCATTAAAAGCGATGATTACATAGCGTTGTTGGAGCGTTTGAAGGACGAAATCACGAAAAAATGGCCCCATTTGAAGAAGAAAAAAGTGCTGTTTTATAAAGAGAATGCGCCGTGTCACAAATCAATGTAAACGATGACAAAATTACATGCATTAGGCTACGAATTCACCGTATTCTCTAGATCTGGCCTAGAGTAACTTTTTCCTGTTTCCTGACCTCAAAAGAATTGTAATTATTATGTTTCTCAGGGGGCAGCACCTCGCTGTTCAGACTACCTAACCGTAACGCCTTTGTACTCTATCCCCTCTGTCTAATCAACTCAAGGTTGCTGTCGATATTGATGAGTCTTACAGAAGACCAGAATTTGACTGGCCGTCAGATCCCTTGTGCTATCCTGTGAAAAAGCCGCCTGTTCAAGCAGAGCAAGCCTGTGGTATGTTAATGTATCGCAATAAGATAGGAAGTGGATGGAGTCGTCTATACCCGCGCCACATCTCTCACATGCCAGTGTTGAATAGTTACCCGTGATGTGCCTATGTTTCACTAGATTGTTATATCCCGCGAAGATTTCCATTAAAATCCAAATCCTTGTCTGTCAAGCTCCAGGAACTCTTTAGACCAAGTCCATGTGGTGTTACCTATAAGGGCTCTGCTGGTGGCGTGCTTCACTACCACTCTTTATTTTTTGTATTTTTGATCCATTCCTTAATTAGGTTAATCCCCTTCTAAAAAGGCATGCCCACTTCTTGCTCTTGGAGGCCGCATAACCTAGTGCCCTCCTTCATAAGCCTATCAGCCCTGTTTATGCGCCTAGCATAAATGTCAAAATCTAAACCTTTCTTCTGTACATGCGCACTGAAATGATTTAATCACTCAGTTGATTATAATTGTAACAGCGTCACCTCTTGTTTCAAGCTAGAGATTTTATGGTTAAGTAGTCTTGCTACGGAACATATCGTCCTTCAAGAGAGTCTGTCTCGGTTAGACGCGTTGGTATACGCCGGTTCATTATTATTGGCCATGAGGCCCGTGTTTGTACGCTTATTTAATAATCGTTAATTATTATCAATTAAATTCTATAAAGTGAAATAAATTTAACATTCCTTTACAAGTGTTAGTGCTTTATTTGAAATGAACCTTTACTCGCGCCTACGGATAAACCTGTCCGCGTTCTTTTGACCATATACTCCAGTTCCCACGCCGTTCTCTGTCTTTCACCCGTCCGTGAACAGTTGATGCCACATTTTGGACCAAAGCCTTCCTCCAAGCCTCGTCTATTTGGGATGTGGATCTTAAATCTGACCACATCCACCAACTGGGCCTTTATCCAATCCTGTGGTGTAGACCAGATCCCCGCAGGACACATGCTCTTCAGCTCTTTGTGTAAAGAGCTTTCCCGTCATTCTCCCACACAGCGGAGTCTATATGTAGTCAGCATGGCTGAAGCCTTGATTTCCAGAACCAACGACGGACTTTTTCCTGTTTGCAGACCTCAAAATATTGATCACTGGATAAAAATTCAGTAATAATGAAAAGATAATCGCCGGAACTGAGGCTATTTTGAGGCTCAAAAGAAATCATACTATAAAAATGGCATCGGAAAATTGTAACACCGCTATATCGACAGCAATCTTGAGTTGATTAAGCAGAGGTGCTGCCCCCTGAGAAACATAATAATAATAATAATAATAATAGTAATAATAATAATAGCCTACGAACTTTTCAGCCGAACTGTTAAATGTTCATATTTTGACCAGCCCTAGTCGAAAGGTATTCTAAAGGGGTATTAGAATCTATTTTATTTTATTAGATATACCTCTTAAATATTCTGAAAATTGACAATTACCGCCCTGAAACTCGTGTTTCAAAACTAGACGGTCCCTTTTCTCAAAAACATTATTAAATGTGCGTATTTTGACCACCTCTAGTCGAAAGGTATTCTCAAGGGCTGGTATTCTCTTTCGACTGGGGGTGGTCAAAATACGCAGATTTAATCAGATTTTTGCCATTGTCATTGTCATTGCTGCAGTTTTCTGTTGCTAAATTGGCATTTTCATATTCTAAAACATTGTTTTTGATCTTCTTTATATTATCTTCATCAGTTAAAAAAAGAAGAAAAAAAATTTTATTTGCGTCAGATTAGACGTTTGATACTTCAGCCCAATTACCACGTATGCATTAATTATGTGCACAACAAAATCAGTGTTTCAATTTTTGTTAATAAGACTCGCAATAATTATGATCGACGCACTCTGCACACACGATTAATTTCTCGTTTTTGTACTCCTTTTCCTAACAGAATTCAAGGGATTCTGGACAATTTCAAATGTTTTAAGGGATTTCCGAAGTAAGCAAAATAATTCAGAACTTTTAATTTGTTAAATATAAATAGGTACTTGTGATTTATTGTATAATTGTAGGAATCTCAATAAGTTTTATAACATTTATATATTTTAACACTGTACAAAACTAGTGAAATTCCTTTAAATTTTGTAAAGTCACTTAAAGTCTCGAAAATTACTTTATATCAACTAAAATATAGTAGAATCAGTTAAATGTACTTAAAATCCTACAAAACATTGTCAAATTCCCTAAAATTATATGACATCTTATGAAATCTCTTGAAATCCCTTAAAATTTCCGAAAATTTAAATAAATTTCGGAAAATCCTTTTAAATTACTTAAAATCCAATCAAATATCGTCAAATTTCTTTTAACAGAGTTTTAAATCACATATAACCTTATGCAATTCCTTCAAATTTTTTTAAATGCGAATAAATTTCGTAAAATCCTTTTAAATTCCTTGAAATACCTGAAAACCCAATGAGATTTCGTAAAACCCCATGAAATTTCTCCAAAGTTCCACAAAATATCGTTTAATCATTAAAATTACTTAAAATCCGGTAAAATTTAATGAAATTCCTTTAAATTTCATAAAGCAGCATCTATTTCTAAAATTTCAATAAACTGTATAAACTTGGTATTTGAAATCTTTTGATAAACGTTAAACTCCTTAAAATCACGTAAAATTTCTTAACATTACTTGAATTTTTTTTAATTCTAAATTTCTTAAATTCACTTGAAATCCTTTATAGCTCCTTTAAATCTTTGAATCCCTTAAAATTCAATAAAATCTCCTGATAATCCTGAAACTCTTTTCAAATATTAAAAAAAAACATTTTATTTTACTTTTTGATATCATGATTTTCTTATATAAAGGTTTTTTGTATTTTCTTATTGACTTACCAATTTCCATGCATTTATCAGCAATTTTAGCAGCTGCTCTGTATCTCGTGAAAGTCATTAAAGCTCTTGTCAGACCCAATAAAGTTCTGAGATCATTGCCATCACTCAATTCCATGGACTTTTGAAAGAAACCTATAGCTTTTAGAAGCTGTTTTACAGTTGTCAGGCGGCAACCCCATTCTCGATAAAGAATGGCACCTCGAAATAACTCTTGACCCTCTTCGTTTGGTTTCATTTTGATTTATCTCTGTCAAAAAATGATATTTTTAACTTTTATATATGTTATCATTAATTGGATTGTAAAAATAGTGAAGAATTATTTTTCAGTGTTGGATAGTAGCCAAATGATTGAAAAGTCTCACTTACTTGTATCTTTTGTAGTAACTTAGTTATTTCAAAAGAATTAACTGAAACTTAATTTAGTGACTATATTTTTATAACATGTAAATTAATTTTGTAGTTATGTTACAAACAGAATTTTTTTAAATTGTGTACAATGGAAGAACAAAAGTATTTATTGCGCACTTGCCAAGACACATCAGTTAATTTTTATATCAATTGATGTCCATCTGTTTTAAAGTTTTTTAATATAAGGGAGGGTACAATTTATAATCACTTTAAGAGAAACTTATCTTAATTTCTCTAGTAACTGTAATCGTAACCAGATACTGGAGATTCATTGAAATCAATTCAATAAAATTTTTATTTAAACTTCTTTAAGGCCATATATTACTTATCCGATCACTACTTTACTGACATATTTTTCTCTGCAACCTTACCTCTAAATTTATTGAGATATTATGTGGAGAGGGTACATTGAAAATATCGAAAATTGAAGTTAAAGCATTAAGGTTCGTTTATCTAGTCTAACATTATTTCATTTGTAATAATTAAGACAAATTTAAGACCAGATAAACGTACCTTAGCATATTTTCTTTAACGTTGCAGAGAAAAAAATTTGGATAAGGTAGAGATTGGATAAGTAATCCTTAGTCTCAAAATCACTTGCAATCCCTTAACATTTCTTAAAATCACTCGAAATATATCTTAAAATTTTATAAAATTATTTGAAATATTTTTAATTCACTATAGTAACTTTTTTTTTCGTATACACTTATTCCTCTCAATAACTGTTATGCTGAAATAGAAATTTGAAAACTTGCTTACCCAAAACAAATATTTTCAAGGTTGGAAGCACATCAGGGAATAGAAAAAGAGTTTTCAGACTATTGTGTGTAACTGAATTTTTGAATTTCAATTCACTCTTGCCTGGCACAATTCAGTTGCTTCTCCAGGGATAAAAATTTGAAAATTGGAGAATTTATTACAACCTAAAGAAGCTGAAAAATTTATTTATAATTTTCAAAACTCAAGGAGAGGATCTAAATTCTTGAATAGTTTCTAAGAAAGAAGAAACTATGTAATGAATGCGTCTGATTTTTAAACATAAAACTACTGGTTACATCTACACCGGTTTGCTAACTTTCAATCTTCAAAATCCGATTAATTTACAATTTTTTAATGTATTTTTAGTACAACTTCTTTCACTGGCTCGTTTTTAAACTTTTTAATGTTTTCAGAGTTACATTAATCAGCACCAATAATTTTGTTGAAGAGCCATGATGAGGGGTTAGTTTCTTGTCATTTCTTGTGTGGTTTTATTGATTCAATCTGAAATTGGGAACGAATAAAAATAATTAGGTTATTATTTTATATTTAAAAATATCGAAAATATGAAGACAAGGTAAGAAATCCTCTCTTCCGCATTTTGCATCTAATTTTTCAAAGGTATCGCAAAAAATGATACATAGAAGTTGTAGATTTTAAAAAATTACACTTTTTCTGTTGTGTCAATTTTTTGCATTTCTTATATCTTTTTTATAATATGAACAATATTTTAAAGCAACACGGGAAATTCGAATTTCGATCCACTTTTTGTAATTTGGTGTAATTTTGCTGTATCCCCAACTTTTGTATCCACTTATTAGAGTTAGAAACTTAAATCAAAATAATGAAAAATCGATTTTTTCAAACTTTATTAAGGTTGTTGGGATATTTTTTCGTTCTACCAACACATACTTCTATTTAAAAAATAAGAACCACCACAGATAGAAAAAATATCTAGTTTCAATATTTGTTAAATGAGATGAAGAATTCGAACAATAATTCTGACAACTTTTTTTTTCCTTCCTTTCTGATTTTATGCCCAATTAATTTCATAAAATACGCATAAAAGTTAAGAAAACTCGCGTTCAGTAAGAATCACTCTTGGGAATGAAAAAAATACCGCTAATTAGGCTAAAGTTTTATTTTCTTTCTTTCTGATTTCTACGTGCAATTTATTACAGAATTACTGAAGTTAGTAACTTTAATGGACGTGAAAGGGTTCCAAAGGACGTATTTTTAAATATTCTCCCTTAAATGAGAGAAAAACACCCCTTGAAGATTTTATAATTAAGACTATTTTATCCTGAAGGGTGCAAAAATAGTCCCACGATGAATAGTACGCAGAAATACTGAAAAATTGAAATGACACAATATATCGAGAAATCTCTTGCTAATTCTTAAGATCTTTTTTGAATTCTTTTGAAAATCAGCAAAATTCCTTTAAATCTTTTGATCTCGTGATAAATAAAAATTATTTATCATTATTTTACTTAAAATTATTTTTAAATTCATTAAAGTCCGCTAAAGTCTATTGAAATCACTTGAAATCTCTTGAAATTCCGAATTACTCAAAATCACATAACATTTTATTAAAACCTTTGCGATCTTTTAAAGGTATCTAAAATTTCTGAAAATCCTCAAAATCATCAATTGAAATCTCTAGATTAATCCTTACACTCGTTTGAATTCTTTTAAAATACCATAAAACATAAACAATTTTTAACAATAAATTATTAGACTCTTTTGAATTATTTCTAAATCCCTCAAAGTTTTGAAATCCTTTGAAATTATTGAAATCAAGGAAATCGCTTGATGATCCTTATTAACGCGTCTCTTTTTTTCAATTCTTCTGAAACCCTTTAAAAGTCTTTAAAATACCTCAAAACCGCTTGAAATTATGAATTATGATTGATTTAAAATAAAAATTTAAAAATTTAAAAAAATAATTAAAATTATTTCATGATTTTTCACTAAACACTGAAAAAAAAGTTTCGCTTGACCAACAACTATTTTTTTCAGCTCAATAAAATTTGTTCATTGGGTCTTTTTGTTAGTCTAACAAAACTTTTTTGTTGGACATTCTCAAAACCCAAATCAGATATATAAGAAAGAACTGATTTGTATGAGAAAATAATTTTCTAATTCATTGAATTTTAAATACAACCGAATGAATTAGCGAATAATATTTGCTTACAAATCAGTTCTTTCTTGATACTTAACATAAGTGCTTTTAAAGGCATTAATTATCTTGCAGCAGTTGTCTTATTTCTTTATCCTGACATTTCTTTGAAATTTATAATAAAACACATCAAAATAGAACGAAACCACATTGAAACAAAAACCGGGTACAGAACAGTTAAGATTTGTACATCCGTCATATTAGACACGAACGTGGTCGCGTTTCCAACTGAGATAACACAATATTGCTCTAACTAAACAGTTTTGTTGGCTTAACAAAACTTATTTGCTGAGGCAAAAAAAAATAATTTTGTGCTTACAATTCTTTCACTTCTAAGAAGCGAGATAATTTCACTATTTTAGAGCATCGTAAGTTCTTTCTTAAAAAATGAGAGAAAATCACCCAAAATGATTTTATGTTTAGGACTTGTTCATCTCGAACTGTGAAAAATATAACCACTGAAATCTAAATATGTCAGAGGATAATTCGATGTTTTAATTTTTTGTTTCTAGAGTCGTCAGTAATAAATTCAACAACTAAAGCGTGACACTCGGGATGCGGTGATGGCTCTTTTATACAGATTCGCGCAGCTACCAGATCGCGGTGGCACGCGAGTCTTCTCCTTTGTTGTAACCAGAAGTGTGGTTCGTGATCCCGAAAGGGATGTCACCAGTAAAGAGCTTGTCTGCGGCTTTCAGAAATGGGCCGTTGCTTTTTCACGAGGAGACAAGGTAACCTAACCACTCTGTAACAAAATTCAGAAAAAAATTCTACATGGTCCTGCTGTAAGCAAAGAGATAGAAATCCTATCCCTTTCTATCTACTTCTATATATCTTTAAGATAGAAAAGGATAAAGATTGTGTTACCCTTACTATATCTCTCACCTATTCCCGTCTATCTCTTTATGTCCATCTCTTTGTATATCAATCCACATCTATCAGCCTATCTCTCTGAATCTCCTCTTCTGTATAACTTTCTATCTCCACCTATCTCCTTCTATCTTCAACTTAATCCACGTTCACGCCTATCTCTTCCAATCCCCACATCTCTATCTCTTTCTTCCTCGTCCCCATCCCTGTCTATCTCCTTCTATCTCCTTTTCAATTACAGCTCGCTCCTATCTCCTTCAATACCTACTTATAGATCTCTTTCTATCTCTTGTATATACCCATATATCCCTTTCTATCTTCTTGTCAAACCCTATCCCTATCTATCTCTCGCCTATTCCTATCTGCCTCTTTCTATCTCCTTTTTTAAAAACAATTCGCAAATATATCCTTCAATCCCCCCCCGTCTCTCTCTCCTTGTCAATTACAGTTCGATTCTATCTCTTTCAATCTCCACTCCTCTATATCTTTCAATATGCAGTTCTTTATCTCTTTCTATCTCCTTGTCAATCACCATTCTCTTCTATCTCTTTCAATCCCCACTTATCTATATATCTATCAATGTCTCACCTATTCCAATCTATCTCTTTCTATCTCCTTCTGATTCAAATTTCCCCTATCTCTTTCAATCCTCACTTCTCTATCCCTTTCTATATTTTTCCTATTCCTGTCCTTCTCTTTCTATCTTCTTGTTAACCAACGTTCAGTCCTATCTCTTTCAATTCTCTATCTTCTCTATCTCTTGATATTCCTTGCCAATTCTCGTCCATCTCTTTCAATTCTTCTTTTCCATCTCAATTTACTCCTTTCTCCTTGAATCTCCAGTTCTCCATCTCTTTCTATCTCCTTGTCAATCACCGTTCTCTTCTATCTCTTTTAATTCCCACTTATCTATATCTATCAATTAATCCTTCACCTGTTCCAATTTATCTCTTTCTATCTCCTTAGGATTCAAATTTCTCCTCTCTTCTCTATCCCTTTCTATATTTTGCCTATTCCTGTCCTTCTCTTTCTATCTCCTTGTTAACCAACGTTCAATCCTATCTCTTTCAATCCCTACTTCTCTATCTCTTTCTATCTCATTGTAAATCACCGTTCTCTCCCTATCTATTTTAATCGCCTATTCCTGTTTATCTCTTTCTAGCTCCTTTTCAATCTCAATTCGCTCTTATCTCATCCAATCCCCAATTCTCTATTCCTTCCTATCTGGCGCCCATTCTTGTCTATCCCTTTCTATCTCATTGTAAATCTCAATACACTTCTATTTTTTTAATTCCTACTTCTCTATTTCTTCTTATCTTTCGCCTATTATTCTCGTCTTTAGCTTACATTTTAAAAAAGTAGTTATAGTTAAAGATGAATCTCCACCTAAATTTTATGAACTTTGAAAAATGTTAAAGGATATAAATAAATTTCAAAAAATTTGAAAGTTTTTCAAGCATTTTTGGACGATTTACAAAATGGGATTTAAGGCTGTTCAAGAGATTTGATATAGTTTAAAAAAATATCCCAAAGCATTATAAATAATTTTCAAAAATGTCAAGAATTTAAAAAAAAATTCAAAAAAGCTTAAGTATGTTCATGTACTTTAAAAGTATTGTCAAGTATTCAACAGATTTTAAGGTATTTGAGAGGACTTTGTGAGATTGAAATGTTACAGTTTATAACTGAATTTCCAGAGATTTCAATTAAAAATTTTTAAAGATTTGAACCGTCGAAAAATTGTTTCTAGTCAGATGTTATGATATAGAACCTGTTCACTATATAATAATTATTTTGAAATTTTGAAGGTTCTGGGCGTCTATTTGGTGTGGCGTGGAGCAGCTCCGGGTCTTCGAGTATACGTGGACTTTGCTTTCACGATTCTTAATCGGCAACATTTCTCTGAAAATGAAGGGTTTTCCGGAAAGAGAGTGAAGTTTACCTACGATGCACCCGCGCAGGGAAATCGAAATTACATCCCCGTTTCCGATCTCTATAGCCGGAAATTTGCTGATCCAAACGGTGAATTCCAGTTGGAGTTGTCGATGGCAAATGTCAGGACTGTCTATACAGCAGAGGTAGGTAATCCTTTCAAACATCATATGGGTCATTGTCACATATAGCTTAAGTTTCCGAATTGAAATAAAATGAATTTTTCATGTGAAAATTGTGATTGATTATAGTATTTATAGGAAATGAAAGATGACTATTTTAGCAAGGACGATGGTATAATTAGCAGTTTTGAGGTTCAGTAGCGTTGCGTTTAAAATATACCCCCTTAATATTATGTCTTATTTCTCGTTTTACTTAGATTTTAGATAAAGTTTGATAAGGGTTGTTCAATCAAATCCTAATATAAATAAGAATAAGGAGTCTTTTCTTAGAAGAAGTTTTATTTATTTCAATCAATTTACATAATAGTAGTTTCTTACTAATTCAAATGGTGCGAAGTCGTTTACTATAAATTAGTAACACTATTCAATACATCAATATATATTCAATATGTATTCTCTCTCTCTCTCTCTCTCTCTTCAATATATATATAATATGAAATATCTTGAAAATTTTTAGATCGCTTAAAATTTCGCAAAATCTTTTAGAAGTCAATAACAATCTTTGCAAATCTTATAAAATTTCTTAAAATTACTCGAAAACCCTTAAAATTCCTTGAAAAAATGTTCGAAACTCTAAAAATTTCGCAAAATCTTTTAAAACTCATAAAAGTTTTCTTAAATCGCTTAAAATTCGGTGAAGAACTTTAAAATCTCTTAAAGTTCTTTAAAATACCTTAAAAAATTGTCAAAATCTTTAAGAGTCATAAGAATTTTTGTAAATCTCATTAGATGCTTTAAAATGACTCGAAAACTCTTTAAATTCCATGAAAAAATGTTTAAATCTCTTAAAATTTCACAAAATCATCTTAAATTGCTTTAAATTCTATATAAAGAACTTCAATATCGCCAAAATTTCGTTAAAATTGCTTTAAAATCTGTCAAAATCTCTAAAAATATCATTAAATTTCTTTAAATTACCAGACATTCCTTAAAATTTAATTTAAAAAATTTGTCAAAATCTCTTCTTCTATTACCAGAACTGCTTAAAATTCCACGAAAAATTGCTGATCAATAATAATTCTTAAAAATATCTTAAAACTCCATACAATTTTTTGAAAATCATAAAAATCTTTTAATATCCGTTAATAAAATTCCATGAAAAACATTTAAATTCGTCAAAATACTCAAAATCCAATTAAATCGCATATAAAACTGAAAATTCTTTATACCTAATACTAATAACAATCCAATTAGTAAGTAAAACTACTTAATAGATTGGTAAGTTATTCTTATACTAATTCACTTTGGAAATAGGTGACTTATTATTTCAATTAGTAAAAAGTGGAGAAATTACTAATTTCGTAGTCAAATGTAAGGCTACTAATTTATTTAGTTAAATTCTTACTAATTCAGATTGAGAGAGCTAAGTTATATAAGAGAAATGAGTATATTTAAAGCTGAATTTGTTATAGAAGTCCTTAGATCGGAGGTGAAGTTGCGATTATACTCCGCACCATTAAGGGCCTCCCTGTTGGTAGTATAAAGATAGGAAGTCTATCCATTTAAATCTTTTTCTATATTTAGGATTGAAATGGAAAGGAAAAATTTATCCAAATGTATCCTTCCCAATCCGTACAAATCTACTTCTATCTTCCCAATCATTTCCTATCCTCTACCTATCAAAGCCAATCTTTCCTTATTCTTCACTTCTCCAAATAAAACTTTTTCTATCCCTTTAGCAATCAACTGCTGCACCTATCTTTTCTAATACCTACTTTCCTATCCATATCTATCCTTTGTGTAATCCTTTCAATATTTTTCTATCTCTCTTGAAGTATATATGACCAAGTCTATTCATTTCAATATTTACCTTTCTATACATATCTATCCTTAATCGAATCATCTCTATAGCATGTTATAGATGCAAAGTTGTGAGGGATAAGAATTCTCTATCATTTTCTATCATAAAATTTCTATCCTTTTCCATCTTTTACTTTTAACAGGGCTCGACCGTAAATTAGGGATGATTTCAGCCGGTAGAGTCGCACCAAATTCAGGCTTGAGGAAGTTGGAAAACTGGAGATTAATTATGCAATCTCCGTCGTGAGACTTAAGGAAGAACGTCCGCTATAGTCTCCGCCAAGAATTTAGCCCAGGCAGCATTCATTCTACGTGTAGTTGATGT
>JAUESI010000028.1:151931-166796 GCA_032275145.1 Synergus laeviventris | reverse complement strand
CAAGAACGACTTGAAACTTCGCGAAGATATTTATTATGCCTTATATTTTCAATTTTTCATGGAAAGGAAAATTTTTTTGATTTCGTTCTATGGCGGACGTACATCCTTAAGTATCGACCGTTATCAAGTTCAAACTTGAAGTTGAAGGATCGTCATAAGTTCAGAGGCTTGTAAGGCACTCTGAAGATCGATCCAAATGTAAACTAGTGTCACTTCTGTTCCTCTGCTTACCGCCTCATTATTTTTGTAATTAAACATAATAAAATTAATTCAGATTGCCAATTGGAATGTAGTGAAAATCGAAGAAAGATGGAGAGGGTCGTCCTACACATTTTTTTGAGAGAAGATTATACATACAGATGGCGTTGACCAATTCTAAATACGTGATTATATGTTACTTTTTAGTCTCTCGGGACTAATTAACGTTTTACTCCTCAGGGAGTAAAAATGATTCATGATTTCAGATGTTTTTCATGCCTATAGGGCAATTTTAAAGTTCAACCTTTGACTGCTTAGGACTTTAAAAAAATTAATTTTACTCCCTAGGAAGTAATAAGTACTCTATAAAGGACTAGAAATTTACGGGATATAGAAATAATTTTGATCCTGAGGGATAAAAAAGTATTCTTTACTCCCGAGGGTCTAAAAGATAGACGTGATGTGTAATTAGTATTAATTTCAGAGGAGTAAATAATAGACGCCACTAAAAAGAGATGCTATATGTATAGTAAATAAGGAGTAAAAAATAATTTTTACTACCTAGAGAGTAAACTGTATTATTTAGTCTCTAGGAAATAGAAAGTAGAACTTAAGTCCCGCTTCCTGGACATGAAAAAAATCTTAAATTATGCATCATTATATATGACGTCACTTTTTAGTCCCTAGGGAGTAAATGTATATTTTAGTACCCAGGGATTAAAAAAGTGACGTCATGTGTAAATTACATATGTAAATTATAAAATTTATAAAGTTTTTTTACTCCCTAGAGACTGAAAAGTGATGTCATATATAAATGGTTAAGGATTGTTGCCAAAGATGGATTGAGCAGGGGGGTGAAGACGGAAAGAATCCAAGTAGTATATAGATGAAAGATAGAGTATAGAGGGGGACAAAGGATAAAGGGGATATTTAAGATAAGTAGGTCAATTAATGATGATGAGGAAGAGGCAGAAGAGAATGAGGATAAAGATGAAGACAAAGGGAGGGGGAGAAGAAGGAGTGGTGATTGAGGAGGGGTAATTGAGAGGAGTAGGTCAATCAAGGATGAGGGGGGGGGGTATTTATGGCTAGATGAATATTGGTGATGGTGAAGGGATACATGGTAAATGACTGACAGTCAGTTAAAGGATAGTGTGGAAGAAGAGAAATAGGTAGGTATAAAGGAGAAGGTAGTGAAAAAGAGGAAAGAAAGGGTATGGTAAAGAGAGAAGATACGAAGCTGTGCGAATGGGAAGAACCAACTAACTCAGGAGTGAAAACAATGTAGTGAAGAGGGGACACAAGAGAAGAGAGTAGAACATAAAGGGGAGGAGGGAGAAATTGAGGAGATGAGAGAGGAAAATATAGGGTCGTTGAATGTAAAGGGGTGAAGGTAAGTTGTGGGGAGGGGTCTTATGGGAGGTAAGAGGTGATTAGAGAAGAAAATAAATGAGAACAGGTTAACCGAAATAATAAGATTACGAAGAGGTTGCAAGCATGTTGAAAACCAGTGCAAAGTATTTGGGTCAAAAGCAATAATGCGAGATACAACTTATGGCCATTCATTTTTCACTTTTTATTTTTCTCTCCGACGATTGTCATTTTTAAATTTCTACTTCTCTCCAGCTTTTTATTAGAGTAGGGTACTTTCATCGCACGGCGAACGTGCCTGGGGCCGCGTTCTCTGATCCCTTGATTTTCGTCACGCGCACTACTTTATATTTATGACTTCGGAAACTAGTAAAGAGCATTTCATTTGCTGGGGCTTATTTTTAAAATATAAGATATTTGAAAGATCGACACTATTAGTTGTCAAGAGAGAAAGAATGTGTTCTTGGAGTTTTTATCGTTAATTTAATCAAATAATCAAATAGAGTTTTCATTAATTGATTTCCTACCAATGATGATAATCTGAAATTTGCAGGTAAAACTCCCGACTGGTACCTTTGCGAGTACGCCAAAATCGACGAAACTGGAGACAGGTTACTTCACGTTTGGAGGTTTTGATTGGAACCTTGTAATCTACCCTTACGGGAACAAAGAAGCTGAGGGACGTGCCCAGGAAAATAGATTGAGTGTCTACTTAGTGAGATTAACAGGTTTCGATCATCGGTGCCGAGTGAGATATAGCGTGACTTTAGGTGAGGGTGAACGTGCCCTAGAGTCAGGTCAGATTGAAGACCTTTCCGATGCCGAAGGTCGAGGGTTCGGCTGGCACCCTCGAGTTCGTTGGTCTGATATACAGCACAAGGGAGCCTTGCGGGTCTCCTTAGAAATGGTGGAGGCAAGGACACTTTCCGAAATCGCTGTACAGGCTCTCGGTTTGTCGACCTTGCCTGCCTCGCCTTGCTACGACCGAGACAAGCAAGCTTGGGCTATCAGGGCGGATCTTCACTCCGACACTGTGAGATTGCATCTCGTCTATAAAGACATCCACAATGTTCCTAGAAACCACTTGAGGTAAGAAAATTTTCATCTCTGCAACAAGTGCGGCAATATTTTGAACTATTTCAGTTATTTAATCAACTGACCCTTTAACTTTCAGATATGTTAGCTGGTCGGCTTACTTGATGAGAGGCGAGGAACCAGACGCGGAGGCGATAAGCCTGCCCGGGGCTCCCTTCAGTCGTTACTACGCCCAAGAGCCAGCAGACGAGGGTATCATCATGGAGACAAGTCTAGGTGTCAATGAAGTCAAGGACGAGCATTGCGCCTTCGTGACAGACAAAGGCCAGATCCGCATCAGACTCGAGTGGAACGAGAGTCACCTTCTTTTCCAATCGACCTACCACAAATACGACGATGTCTGTCGGGTCCACAATCAGCAGATGCGCCGCGAGATTGCAACCCTACAAGCCGAAAATTATCACCTGGAACGGGAACTCTTTAGTTACCAAAAGAGTCTTGCCTTCGCGCAACAGCAACAACAGGTCTCGACACCCCAGCACACCCCACACTCTAGACACCTTGAACGATCTGCTTCTTCGGACACCGATTACGCCTGACATGTGGAAGGCGGCCTTTGTCAAACATCACCAATTCATCAAACTCCAACAATACCAGAAACTGACCGTCGTGTTCACGAGAACCTCAACAGGATCATGGACCGACGTCTGAGTAACGTTCAACAACAAATCAGACGCGAATCAGACGTTGAGTCAAGAAAGTCTCAGGAATCCAGAGGTTCTTACTATGATGATCAACCACGTCGAAGTATTGTCCAACAGCCAAAGTTCAGGAACTCTGTTGAAAATGGAACTGGGGAAAGAAAATATGGGTATACAGTTTATCCTCCGGGACAACAGAAGAGAAGAAGAACTTCGCTGTGGGAGACTTTGACGGGTTTGGTGTGCTCCCTGGGTGCTTTGGCAACCCGGGCGGCTAAGATGGCCGCTAGAAGAGGGGAACCTCTCTGAGGAAGATCATGAATTCGTTCAATTGTCGGAATGCTATTGATTGCTTAGATAAGATCTTGAACGACCAAATGCAATGTCGAGAGGTCGTGAGAAAGGTTGTTGAGAAACTGAGAATTGACTGAAAAAAAAGGGAAGATTGGAGGCCGCTGTAGAATCAGAGGATGCCAGCTAGAGTCTCTAATGTATGACACGATGTTGGAAGTAGTAGTATGGAATCGTCTTGTCTAGACTCTATAAACCTCCTATCTACTTGTCAATTTATATAACTAAAGAACCTATTTTCCTCTAAAGACTTTTTTCACTTATGAATTACTACATTTCGGTACCAATACCATTACCAGTAACAATAACAGCACCAATACCAAAACAAATACAAATACGAATTCCTACATGCAAAGTCGCTGCGACCAGATGAACTTCTTAGAATTATGTAATTAGGTAGTGTTTAGCGGTTGCAGTGGAAAGCAATTAGAGAGCATCGATGTTAGAGCAATGTCGAATATTGATTCGATGTAATCGGGTCGGCTTTAGGTATACTACCCGAGAAAAGAAAAAAAAAGTCCCATTGGTACACCAACATGATCAAAAATAAAGTCCTCTTCAAGTACTGAGAATGCGATCCCTAATGGGAATTTTTTTTTAAATTTCAAATAAATGTTCATCCATCGTGTTGTCTCACCCGTAGTATCATAGTTGCAAATTTTACTACAGGGAGTATTCTAATGTAATTTCTTCAAATTTGCGAAAACCTAAAGCCGTCCTTTGATTCAAAATTATCTCGTGTGTAAATTCTCTCCTAAAATGACGGAAATACCTAAAAATCTAGCCATAAAATAAAGTATGTGTGTAATTTTACAAACACCTTTTAAATAATTGTCTTTAAAGAAGGCTTCTTCGAAACTCCAAGTACAGAAGGGAATCTCTAATTTTTGTATACGTCTTCATGGGAATTTGCGACTGAGAAACGCGGTCTTTAGAGGTAAATGATAACCGTATTAATTAAAAATTTTCATCATCCCAGGAATTGTATTTCGTCATCGAAGCGTTCTTATTTTCATGAAACTGAATTAGTGCAAAAAATAGCTGATGTTTAAAATTTAGAATCGTTTTCGCAAGCAACAGTGCCAACTCATGAAAATATTCAATACAAAGTGTCGTTGTTAGGATAACGGGCTTAACTGCAGGAATTTAGAAAGAATAATAATAAAATATTGACTGGAAGTATCGAGACTATCTAAAATCTATTTAGATCAAAAAGTGTCACCGTCGATAAAACATTGAGAATGTGGTAGAATCTAAAATGTGAAATGTCAAACGTTGAAGCATCAATAAGATTTCAGATCATTGAGATTGTTATGCTTGAGGGGGAAAATATAATCAACATACATTGCACATTTCCAGACACCCACTAGCCATTTGTCGAGTCATTCGATCGATAGTCTCAAGCTGTATATTACTTCTCGTGAAAATATAAAATGCATTCGAACGCAATCGTGCATTACACATGTTTCTTCAAAAGGTATATACTTCGAGATCCTGGCCCAAGTTTTTTTAATCGAATTTTTAAATTCGTTCAAATTGATAAAACTTCCGCCAAATACTCGATGTGTACTTCCTCTCTGATTAATAGAGATGTATACTTTGTACATACACTGTACTAAAAAGCTTATATATATATATATATGCGTATTGCTTTCGTGGGTCAAGAGCTTTCTTTGGTTTCATCAGACAAATTAATATTTATGAGTTTTTAGAGTTATCTGGGCCTAAAATGTTTTAAATTTCGGACCATTTACTTTTTGTATTCCCTTCACAGATACAAACATATTCCGTATACATACACGCTAAACACTAATTTAAAAATGATTTAGGACCTTTTTGAGAATTCTGAGTGATCACCAAAAATTTAAAGAGATTAATATGGAACTTTAGTGACTTTATAAAGATTTTCAAATATTTTTAGATATATCACGGATTGAGATTTTGAGAAATTTTGAAGAATATCCTGACATTTTAAGAAATTTCAGGAGATTTACAAGCGATTTTTCTCAGATTTGATGAGATTTTATGATATTTAACTGATTTGAAGGGATTTTTAATAATTTTAAAGAATTTGAGGACATAATAATGTGTATAATGCAAGATTTCATGAGATTTGAAGTAATTCCATAGGATTTTGAGAAATTTTTAAAGAATTTCAAGGAATTTCTTGGGAAAAAAAGAAATTTCAACGATTTTACCCATTTTTTTATGCCAATTAACAAATATCATAATTAGGTATATTTTCGCTCCGTTGATACATTTTACGAGATTTTATCGAAATTTAAGAAATTTAAAGATATTTTCCGAGATTTCATGAGTGTTTTAAAGGTATTCCCATAAGATTTTAAGAAACTTTGAGGATAATCATGAGATTTTAAGCAAGAGTTTTTAAAAAGGAAGTTTTTTGGTGTTGGAAGAGATTTTATAGTATTTGAAAGGATTTCATGGAAACTAAATGAGTTCTAAGGGTTTTCACGAGATTTGAAAAAATTTTAAGTAATTTCAGAAAATATATTTTTTTTTACAAGGTTTCATAAGATTTGAAGGAATTCCATAGGATTTTAAGAAATTTTTTTAAAAATCCATCAAATTTAAAGAAATGTCAAGGTTTTTAACAAGATTTCATGGGACATTAAATTATTTCAAGGAAATTAAAGGAATTCTATGTGGTTTCAAGAGAATTCAAGGTATTTCAAGAAATTTAAAAGGAATTCATGGGATTATAAGAAATTTCAAGGGATTTCATGGGATGTTAAACGATTTCCTGAAAATTAAAGGAAGTGTATGGGTTTTCAGAAGATTTAAGTAGATTGTAAAGAATTTTATATAAATTATTTATATCATTAAAATAAAAGAAATTCTAACGGATTTCACTAGTTTTGAGGACTTTTAATGATATTTTTCGTATTACATAGAGTTTAAAAACATTTTAAAAGATTTCCAAGAATTCTACGGGATTACTAAAAAAAATTAATCAATAGATTCCAGAGAATTTCAAATCCCTGAAAATCATTTAAAATCCATGGAAATCTTTTAATAACGATTAAATTAAACTCTTTTGAATTTGTTTGAAATTCGTCAAAATCCTTTTAAATCTTTTGAAGTTCCTTAGAATTACTTAAAATATTTTGAAATCATTAAAAATCCATTAAATTATAGTATAAAAATACAACATTTTTAATTATATAAATTGAATTTATTCAATGCTTAACACTTTTAATGTAAATTTTTAAGTTTTTAATCTACAAAGTTTTTCATTTTGGAATACACTAAAATTTAATCACTGGAAGTTCACTGATTTTCAGTACTTTCTTTTCAAGATTTCATTCAGTAAGAATCTACTAGGAATCAGTAAAAAGTCACTGAAATTTTCAGTTATTGTCACTAAAATACTGATTAAAATCGTGAGAAAACAGTCACTGATAATCAGTGCAATTTTACTGAGAATTAGTGAAATTTCACCGATTTTTCACTAATTCAAGTTTAGAGAGCATTTTGTTATCCGGCCTACACAAAGTGTGTCCGAATTTTAAAAAATATTCTAGGTCCTTCCAGTTACTTGCAACGAAGTCACTTCCTGTTTTTTTTTAGAAATTCGCTGCAAAAAGAAATCTATATGAGATTTAATATAATATATGACTTCATACACATTTTTTTTTCTCTCTCTCTCAATGAAACTTCATATACATTTTATATGAACAACTTCAAATTTGTATATTATTCTTAATAAATGTAAATTAAAAAATATCCCACGTACATTAATTCTAATAAAATGTCAATGATGAGATTTGATATAACGAAAATCTAAGTTAAAAATATCGTTTCTTAAGAATGCTGGACACAAATTCTGTGTCTACGAATTTCAATTTCTTTATTTCATTTAACAAATGTTATAACCAAATTATAACTATGTATTTTTTTTAATTTGTAATTTATTTTAAAATTCAAAAAAAATTATTGTAAATTTTACTATATTAAAATTTCGACAATTTAAAATTGAAAACGCTTAAAATTTTACAATTTTTAAACTAAAAGTTTTCGAAATCAAAGGTCAAACTGAAATTCGTGTGAATGGAACAATTTACAAATAGACGTTTGAAATTAAATATTTTTGATTTTAACATAAAAGTCGTAATATTTAAAAAATTGAAATTAAAAAGTCCCTAAACGAATAATTTGTATTCTAGCTTTAAAATTAAATTTTCTCATTTTACGAAAAATATATTTGAATCATGGATTTTTTCGCTCTGTATCCACATATTTATATTTAAAACGTGAGTACTTCTGAAATTTTTTTAACGATTTCAAGAGATTAAAAAGAAATTTCACGGGATTTTACAAGAATTCATCAAATTTTAAGAAATTTAAAAATATTTTACGAAATTTCATGGGATATTTAGAAATTAAAAAAAAATGTACATGCTTTTAAGAAATTTCCAAAGGTTTTACTAGACATCAGGGAATTTTAACGGATTTCATGTAAATTAAAGAAATTCTAATCGAGTGAGTACCACTGTAGAGCGAAAAATATTTATAATTTTAATATTACTTAAGTTAAATGAAGAAATTGAATTTTTTATGGTATAACTTTGGACCAGCGCCCTTAAGGCCATGTTGCTTCTAAATTTATTCATATATCAAATTCATATATCTTTAAATCAAGAAAAATTCCTTTCATTTACGGACAAAGAAAAAATTTCTTTGAATTAAAAAAATGTTATTTGATACAAAGAAAAATTCTCCTTAATTTAAAAAATATATATATATATATATATATATATATTTCTTCAGAATTAAAAAAATGTTTTTGAAGCAAAAAAAAACGTTTTTTAATTCAAATAAATGTTTTCTTGATTCGAAGAAACTGTTTTTCGCGTGTATGTTCATCTGGTCCTAAATTTTTGTTAAAATAAAAAAGAATTTCAAAATCATTTTTTTTTCCTATAAATGTACCTAAATATTTAGTACCAGATAAACGTACCTTAATGCTTTAAATTTAATTTTAGAAATTTTGAATTTGTTATCTGAATAAAAATTTAGAAATAACGTTGCAGAGAAAAAAATATCGTCAAGGTAGGGACGGATAAGTAGGTACATACTACATGGCATTAAGGCTTCTCGTTCGATTAATTAAAGATTCGATTAAATAAATTAAAATAAATCTAGATTTTCACAAGTCTCTAAAATTAGTCAAAATTTAATGTTTAATTTTAAAAAATGATTGAAACCTGTGACGCTTTTTTCGGTTTTTTAGATAAGTATACGAAAGTTTGAGGGAATCTAGAATTTTCTATAAAATCTTCATTCTTTTTTCATTTGCTTCGCTTTTGTTTCAAATCTAAATGACGAAACGATTCGCGAAAAACAATCTCATTTATATATTTAATTTAATAAAAAAACACGTGTCTACATACACACAACACGTTCTGCTTGTACAATCAAAAATAATTTACTCGGTCTTAAATACGTGTAAGGTGTATTTATACTTTGCTCGAAATGTTTTACTTCGATCAACTGTGTGTGCTTTTAAATACTATACACATTACACTTTATGTGCTTTGCTATAAACACATATTAAACATATAAAAGCCCCTGTAATTATAATAATCGCCATTGTTCTATTTTTACAACATTGCGAAATATTTCGGTCTCAACATTTCCCAATTTCACCTTAAGGATAATCGTTATAGTTACAATTTTTCCGGTTTCCAAGACCCATTTTGTAAAATTATTTGAAAAGCATTTCACCCACATTTCTTCTTTTTTTTGTGCATCATCTGTCATCATACAAAATATCATAAATATTGTCAAACAAAGCAAATTTTCTCCTTAAATAGCAGCTATGATTAATTAATTTCTCATTTTTGCACTCCTTTTGCTACAAAAATTCAGAGGATCTAAGCAATTAAAAGGATTTCAAAATATTTTAGGGGTTTCAAATAATACAAAGTAATCCAGAATTTTTAACTTTCAGGAATCTCAATAAATTTCATAAAATTCCTTAAAGTCCCTTTAACATCCTACAACTTGATATTCCTTGATTTTTGTCAAAAGTCCACAAAGTATCGATCTGTAATCCCTTAAAAGTATACCTAAATACTATGAAACCGTATGAAATTCCTTTAAATTCCATGATGAAATCTCACTAAATCCCTCAATATTCCTGAAATTCCGTAAAATCCCTTTAAATCCTTAAAAGTTCCTAAAATTACTTACAATTCCACAAAATATCTTTAAATCCTTTAAAATTACATAAAATCCAATATTTCGTAAAATTTCTTTACTTTCAGAGATTTCAAGAGATTTCAAGTCACTTTAAGTGATTTAAGGAGATTTCACAACCTTTAAGTAATTTTTATGAATTCAAAGGAATTTCGAAATATTTTAAACGATTTTAATACATTTTAAATAATTTTAACGAATTTGAAGGGATTTCAAGAGATTTCAAGATATTCCATTGGGATAATTAAAATTTTTTTGAAAAATTACGAGATTTAAAGAAATTTTTTTGAATTTTAAATATTTTATGCTATTTTAAAAATTGTCAATATATTTGTAGAGATTTCTCGGGATTTCAAGTAATTTTAAAGAATTTCAGGGTTTTTCGAAAGATTTACCAAGCTTTTGAAGGATTTCCTAAAAATTTTGAGGAATTTAGACAAATTTCACGAGATTTAAAACAATTTAAAGAATTAAAAAAAATTTAAAGGGATTTCTTGAAGTTTCTAAAAATTGCATTGGATTTTAAGTGATTTTTGGAAGATTTTTAAATTATAAAGAGTTTCAGAAAATTTTAAATGATTTTAAGGGATCTCAGGGGATTTGAAGTCATTTCAAGTGCTTTTAACAAAATTCAAGGTATTTGAGGAGATTTCCAGATACTTCTAGAGATTTTGAAATATTTAAAATAATTTTAAGACATTTACCAAAAATTTATAAGATTTTAAAGAATTTTCAGTCATTTTAAAAGATTTCAAGGGATTTGATTTGATTTGATATCCTCCACATTATATAATAAATTCCTTGATATTCCTTAGAATCGCTTAAAATGTCTTGAAATCTCTTGAAGATCCTTAAACTTTGTATAATTCTTTTGAAATCCATTGAAATTTCTTACAATCACTTTTGGCATCATATGAAATCTCGTAAAATTTCTTGAAATTCCTTAAAGTTACTTAAATTCTGATGAAATCCTTTAATTCGAAATCTTGATGTATATAAAGAAATCTTGAGATATCTATAGAAATCTCTAGAAAATCATTTTGATGACTCTTTTAATCCTTAAAATTCCTTGCAGTTCAACAAACTCAAATGAAATTAACAGTTGAAAATCAAATGAAGTTCCTTAAAATACCTTTAAATTCTCTAAAATCGGCTAAAACCTCTATGAAATCCCTTGAAATTCTTTAAAGACACTTGAAATAAAAATTTTAATAAATTAAATAAACAAAGTTTTGAGAACTTTCTTTGATGTTCTGAATCCAATAAATTAAAGAAAAATGAAGAAAAAAAATGTTATTCAGACTAAACACGTCTTTTGTAACTTCAATTAACCCATTGAAAAATGATAAAATTCAAATGTCATACGCAGACAAATTTTATAAATATACTAGTTTTGGAAACTGCGGAAAGATTGAAGAATTTGTATAACGCTATAGGGTGTTTTGCGTGAGAGAATGAGCCGTTTTTTTCGGATGCTTTGTATACTTACTACTTTACTTATACTTATGTATTCTTGGCCAAGAGTTCTCTACGCACTTTATGGCGTCGCAGCTATATGACAATCGCACACTCTTTGTTACTGTATAAAATGATAAGCGATATACTACTCCTTTTCGATTATGGCTATATTGCACGCGCAAAAACAATACACAATCCTATGCAAATGCATATCATTTACCTATTTAATTTTCAAAAAATATTATATACTTTTATGTGATCATATCACTATATGATAATTGCATTTCTAGATTAGGGTGGCAATAAAAAACATTTTCAAATATGATGACAAATATGACAAATGTGTTTCCCTAAAAACGTTCAATAATTATTGTCACCTTACTCTACTCGAATTTATTATTGTTGAAAGCTACCACTGGCCAATTCTCATTCACTTTTAGAAAGCACTCTCAACAAATTGTTCATGTCTAAAGTGCTATGTTTAAAAAAACATTTTTTTAACGTGGCACATTTCGGGAATTTTTATCCGAATTAAACAGTTTAATTCCGATTTAATCCGGGCGAAGTTTTCAATCCTAGCTTTTTTTACGTCACTTCAATCCTTTTCAATCTGTCACCCTCAATCCGAATTTTCAACTTTCCATCTGAATGAATCCAAGAGCCTTGTCTGAAAAAATTCTTTACTTCCTCTGAATTTTTCTCTATCCTTTTTAATACCTGCCTTTATACCAAATCAATCCCAAATCAATCCGAAGATACCTTTCATTCCTTTTCAATCCGTTCTCCGAATCCGAATGAATACGAACGGCCTCAATCCGAAAGTATTCGAAACCAATCCGTGCATTTAATCCTTTACAATCCTAATTAACCCTAAACAACTCCGAATTAACCTTTTAATCTGTACTCCTAATTCTAATTAATCCAAAATCAATCCGCACTACTTTGAACCCTTTCCAATCCAAAGCCCCAATCAGAGTAAATCAGAAAGCAATTCAAATTCACCTCTCAATCCTTATAAATCCTTGACTCCAATCCAAATTAATACAAACGACTTTCAATCCGAACTAATTCGACTGACTCTCAATCCTTTCCAATCCAATTCAATACGAATGAATCCGACACATCCAAACTTACTTATCGGTCTTTCTTAATTCGAATGAATTCGGAATCAATCCGATTCACATTCTAATGCCTTCCAATCCGATTGAGTGCGAGCGGCTTTTAATCCTTTCTAATTTTGTATTAATCTGAATTAGAAGTCATCCTTCAATGCTCTTTAATCCGTCTTTGAGTGAATATAAACGATTTGCAATCCTTTCTAATGCGAATCAATCCGCGCCAATCTGATATACTTTCAATCATTTCCAATCCTATAGTGACTCCGAAACCACTCCGAATTAACATTTATCTCCCATCAATCCATGCTCATATAATGCTAATTAGTCCAAAATTAATCCGAACTGCTTCGAATCCTTCTCAATACAATGTAATTCGAATGAATCAGAAACCACTTCAACCCTAATTAATCCAAAGTCAATCCGTCTACTTTCGATCTTTTTCAATCTGTAGCACCAATCAGAATGAATGAGAAACCAATTCGAATTCACCTTTCAATCTTTTTCAATTCGTGCCCCCAATCCTATAAAGCTGTTTGAAAATACCTTTTTTCTTTGCAGAGTTTAAAACTTTAAAATTCAATACTATTCAAGAATTTTTTAAAAATTTATATTTAATTTAAGAAAGATGTAATTTTTCCAGATCTAATAACTTATATTGACCTCAGATTAGATCGGATTCATTGAATTAAGAATTAGGTCAGATTCTTTCGGATTGAAATCCTATATAGCTTCGATAGATCGGAATAGATCGAATTAGATCAGAATGAACCGGATTAGAATTCTTCTTTTAAATTAGAATTATGTCGAATTCAGTGTTATTCTTGTTTCGACTTCGCAATAGTTCGGATTAAAACGGATTACATCGGATAGTAAGCTTGTATCAAATAGAATTAGAACGGATTCAGTTCAATGAAAATATTGATTTGACCAATGGATTAGGGTGGATTCACGCACTGATTGGCATCCTTTTCTCAACTTCAGATTAGATCGCATTAAATCGGATAGGTATCTTTATAGTTCGATCCCGGATTTATTTGCGGATAGAAATCTTTGACCGACTGCGGATTAGATCGAAGAGTGAAACTGTTTGGTTCAGAAAAAAATTCCACAATGAAGTAGATTCGACCGAAACTTACGCCAGGATAGTTTGTAATTTACATTTAATTATCATAACAACTCGATCCTCACTTATGTTTACAATGTATTTAAAATTTATATATATTTTTGTGAAACTTTTAACATCTCCGAGATCTTTACGATTTGTCTATTTTATAAATATATGTATTCTCAAGTATCGATTTTTATCTCCTTTTTTTAAGGCCATGAATTACTTATCCGACCCCCACCTAAACGACATTTTTTTCTGCAACGTTACTTTTAAATTATAATTGAGATATCAAATTGAAAATTTCTAAAATTAAAGTGAACAAATTGCAGTACGTTTATCTGGATCTAAATATTAACATTTATAAACAAATGTATTATTTTGAACAGTTTTTTCTCTATTTTAATAAAAATTTAGGACCAGTCAAATGTACCTTAACATATTTTCATTAATTTTAGAAATTCTTAATTTGATAGCTCAATAAATGTCGGTAAGGTAGGGATCGAATAAGTAATACGTCGCCTTAAGTCATTCTTGTCTTCTTATATTTGAAAATACAACACAATAATAATACTCACTATAAAAGAGAAAGATAACGAAGTTGATAAATGGTAAAATGAAATAGTGAACTTTGCAATGTTGAACACACTTTTTATACCTCTTTTACAACTTAATCTAATGACTATATATATACATTTTGTCAATGTATTAAAAATTACAATGTACTTATTATTAATAACTCCTGAAAAAATAAACTCACGAGTCTTTCTTTTGTTTCTTCATTATCCAGACTACTTCTTTCAATACTTCTCCTTTAAGCGGTATTTCCTCTGTATGAAAACGGCGGCTATAAACGCGAAAAGTTACTTTGTTTCTTTGTTCCTCTATATTCTTCTATTCTTTTCACATTTTTTTTCCTCTCCACAGAATTATAACTATTTGAGAACCGCCGCTCATCACCTGTGTCAGCTCGAGAAAGTTTCTATCTCTATTCCGAAAACTGATTAAGTATTAATGAAACTCACCACAACTGCCGGAGGCTTTCTCCGACTTTTCTTCAACTTCAACCCTCTTTTTCTTTTTGCAGTTCCTCCAACGGAGGAAGGACAAAGCGTGGAAACTCTACTCAAATGCAAATATCAAGCATCACTCGAGAAATGCTATCCATTTTTCATTTGAATGAGAAAGATAGTCGTTTTGCTCATTTTTTTATAGATACTAGATTTTATAGAATATAGATTAAAAATGTATTGTATAACATATTTCTGAAATTATTAAAAAAAAATTTTTTTAATCTTTGCTCGAA